>CAUOPZ010000360.1:0-12500 GCA_963457665.1 Thysanoteuthis rhombus
ATATATATATATATATATACATATATATATATATATATATACATATATATATACATATATATATACATATATATATATTCCTATTTATATAAATATATAGAGATGAATATGTATACATATATATGTACATATATAAGTATATGAATAAAAAACAAATTCATCGAACAAATATATACATATATATAATAGAGTAGTAAGGATTCACCACACAAACACGTTTATGTTGCTGTCTTATTTGGGTGTTTTCAGGTGAATTATCCGGTTTATTTTAGATTCTTATTTGGGACCTTTTTCTTCGGATGGGGGTGTCTGTTAATCTAGGAGGTTGGATCTCCCTCTTATTCCATTCATATACAATTTATACATATTTTTGTTAAGTGGTTGGTCATTGCTTACTGTATTTTTGTTTTATCTAATGGGCATGTATGTCTGTTTGTGGTTAAAGGTTTATCTTGGTTTGATATTTTGGCTTGGTATACAATGTTAGTACAAGTGCAATGTGACTAACTTATGATTTCTTCGTTGTTACTAATTCTTATTACTCTATCATTATGTTTTGTTATGGGTTTATCAAAATTATCAGTACAAATATAGCAAATTTTGAGTTTATCCTTCTTGAACATTTTACCCAGTGGGTTGCTCGGGGGAGTGTTTTTCAATTAATGCATGAAAATTTTTCCTAGATTATTTTTCTCTTGTAGGTTGAATGGTGGTATATACGAGGTGATTTTCAACCTGTCCTATTTCTTGTTGCTATGTTTCACTATAGTGGATTAAACTTTTTAATCATATTCGAATCTAGTTTCGGTAAAACTGCTGTTCTTTAGGTCTTTAGTATATCAATTTCTAACACCGTTGAATATTGTTCTACTTGAATTATATATCAGTGTAGCTTCTAATGATTTCAAAATCTTTTTAATGATTTTGTTTGGATGGTTAAAAGTTAGAAAAAAAACAGAATTATTGAACAGAGAAAATGAATGCCAGCATTCCACAAAATTTGTACTATTAAAACATAACTCAATAACCCATGTATAGATGTACAAGAAATGACCACCAAATATCTTATTCACATAGATACCATGAAAAAATAACGCAATCAGCAAAATTATCTTGGACATGAGGAAGATGGTTGACCTCAAAATAATAAAATTAACCACCAGGTCGCATAAAAAATCATCATCATCATCATCATCATCATCAATCTTTCAACGTCTGTCGTTGGACATAGACCTTCCCCGGGATTCGCCACAGTTCTCTATCGTGGATGTCGCAGAGCCAGTATTTTCTAAATTTGTCCAATTCATCTCTCCATCTAGTATTCTGTCGGCCTCGGTTTTGCATGTAATCTCTGGGGATCCATGTTGTGAGACGTGATGTCCATCGGTTATCTGTCATTCTTGCAACATCTTGATCTCTCCATGTGAGGCTGAGCATAATTCTCTCTAGTGTGCGTTGCATGCTTCTCTGTTTGCGAGTCTGTCTCTTGGTTAAGTTCCATGTTTCAGCTCCATAAGTGACTACTGGGAAGATGCATTGGTTTTACACTAATTTTTTTACGATTATTGGGATCGTCTGGTTTTTGAAAGTTGAGCTTGCACTGCCATGTCGTTATGTCCTTATTCTCGAATATGTAGGCCAACTTTTTTCTTTCTTCGTTTAGTTCATCTAGCATTAGTTGGAGGTCGTGTAGATTCGATAAGGACGATATCAACTGCAAATTTGAGGTTGCTTAGATAATCACGATTTATTTTCATTCCTCTATTCTCCTAGTCCAGGTTTCGGAAAATCATTTCGAGGCAGGCTGTGAAGAGTTTTGATGATCCGATATCACCTTATCTTTTTGGAGACGGAAGGGCTCAGGGTCCTTATGTAGCCTGATAAAAGAGTTGTTGTAATTGTATACAAATTGTAGTATTTTGACCTACACTGGGTCTACACTATGTAGATTGATAGCCATCATGACAATGGAAAAGATAAATGTGAGTATACTTTTGTATGTTCACATAAATGTATATACACATATACATATATACATGCATACGTTGGAGCATACATATATATATATATATATATATATATATATATATATATATATATATATATATATATGGTACAGATCAGGCTAGCAGTATAGCATAAAATGATAATATATTAGTAATATAAAGCAATTTCTGATACGTGATGGATTTATTTCACAGAGTGCTCAATACATTCAACTTTATACGATGTTAGTCAAGTTGTTTTAGAGTAGAGCTGGGAATAAATAGTAGAATGTGGATTCGCTACACAAACTAGCTCATGTTTCTGCCCTCTTTGGGCCTTATTAGGCGAATGATTGTCTATGTTTTTGGATTCTAGTTTTGAGGAATTTGGTTAGAATCTCATGAGTGTAGTAGTGATTATTCATTATGTGAGGGGGTGTGAACTGGATCTAGGGGTCATCTCTGGAAGTATACTCAGTAGTTTTCTGGGGGTTGTTCTTATCTTGACCTTGGTATTTTGGCATTGGCTTTTATTGCCCTTATTGATATCCCCTGTGGCTCTAGTGGATAGTATTATTTTTAATTTTTAATTTATTTGGATATGTAAGGAGGTAGAAAATGTTGTTTAGAAGTTTTTAGGGATGATGGACATGGAAGTGAATTGTCTACATTTTTTATTTATTAGTGTGTGCGTTGCTATTATCTTACATTCATTAATAGGAATTTAGAATGATGCCTGTATTTTAGCATTGTTCAATTTTTTCTATTTAGTAAATTTTCCAAAGGCTTTTTTGTGATTTTAGTAAATCTCGAATTTCTCGTTTAGGCAGAGATTGCAGGAATTTTCTAAATTTTGGCATGTATTAGTTTGTCTAAGAATTTTCCATTTATCTGTTGGTTTGTAATTCATTTGGTGTAATTTCCAGTAATGAGCTGATAAGGTTGTGCTATTTTTGTATCTTTCGTTTGTGAATGATGATGTATGATTTGTTAATCTAAGTTTAAATAGTGTGTTAGATATACCAATATAATATTTTATTTCTAAGGGTTTTCTTGAGTTGATATCTCTGCCTGGTATACTATATTGGATCTAGGGCATTTGTTTTGCAGGGGGCAGTTATTCTTATTTGAGCAATTGCAGTCTGATTTTTTTGTACTTGTGTTCTCTTTACTTCTATTATTTTTAATAATTCTATTGTTGTGTTTAGTGATAATCTTATTGAGATTTTCTGTACAACTAAAACTATATATGTATATGATTGATGTATATATATATGTGGGGGGATGTACATATACAAAACATATGCGTGTAAGTTATGATTACAATAAATTCATCTATATAGGGTGTTTCAGCAAAATGTGCGTATTTTTTTTCCATTAGCTTTGCCGATTCATACCGAAAAATTAATCACATTTTTTATATGAAACAATCAATAGAATAGAATTTTCCCCCGTCGTTTGTTGATTGGTCAGGGGAATAAGGTGTATGACATTTTGATATGAATTTCACCATGTTTTCTGCCACGTCATTACAATGCTCTTTCTTCTTCTACCAGTATGGCAATCCAAACTCACCGTTTCATTTAGATGAAAGGGAACTATTGTGAGTTCTTAAATGATATTCAGCTTGATGAGAAGTAAAGAGTCTTAAATTAATGAAACGGTTATTTTTAGGAATCGGGCACACTAGAGTATATTCAGGGTTGAGCACTCTTTAAGTGAAGTAACTCGTTCATTGTAAGCTTATGCAATGCTCTTCCATAGGAATAGAGCACTCTGATGGATGGGGAATATATGCTAAAATAAATATATCGCTTACTTTCAACCTTACTGGCCGTCCAGTACCGTGGCACAGAGTTAAGATACCGGCCTCCTGGTCTGAAGCTAAGGTTTCGATCCTACTTCGTGGTACTGGATGGGATAATGGATATGTATAGGTACACTGAGCAGTTGTAATACAACGAAACAGCTGTCTGTGGATGACACGATATATATATATATATATATGTGTGTGTGTGTGTGTGTGAACGTTGTTTCAAAAAATAGATATGTAGTGCGACATAGTATCAATACACATAAAATATGGTATAAAATAACAAGCAACTTGTGTGGAAAGAACCGTTTGATAAAGGGAGTTGGTGTTCGATCAACACTGCTGGGATGCCATGTTATTATAACTGTTTTGTTTTTCAAATCTCCGGAACCGTTGCACGGTAAATAACTGAAGATCCCAACAGGAAACAATGTATACATTGTACGATAATAATAGAGTATAAGGAAAACAGGGGAAAAATTCTCTAGAAGATTATATGAATTGCATTGACAGATATTGGGAAATGGGTATTTGAATGGGTATTTCATGTTCGAAGCTATGAAGTTTTCTTGACAATATATATATATATATATATATATATATATATATATATATATATATATATATATAATTTGAAAATGATAGAAATTTTTCGCAAATACATATTCATGAAGTTCATACTGTCGTCCCACACAATATGCATTATATAAAGTGGTACATGTACACAGCATTTCTTCATTAAATGCCAGAAGTTTCAATGAAGAAAGAAAAACATGAACGTCTGGTACATGATATCAGAAACGGAAACACGTCAACAAAATTCATGTTGAACTTTTTCAACGGATGTCATATCCACCTTTCTCTTTTTTCCATTTCAACCGATTTTCTCTGCCCTCATTTTTCCAACTTTTTTCTCTCTCCTTCATTTTCCTAGCATCTTATTCTCTCTATATACCTCTTTCTACGTCCCATTCTCTTCTGCTCCTTTTCTATCCATCATCCTGTCTCTCCGATAATCCTCTTTCTACTCCCCATTCTCTCTCTCTCAATCTCTCTTCGTTTTATAATACGTTCTCTTTTTTATCTTTCCAACCTTTGTCGCCCTTCCTGCGTCACATTATCAGTGAGGATGCCACCCTTCTGTTATTATTTTCACCCATTTTCTCTCCTCTCTTCCCTTCTTCATCACTTCTCTACCGCCATCTCTTTTCTTTTCTTTGCTATTTTCAAGGTGTTTATGTTTGCAGCAAAAACACAGATAAAACATGAAACAAGAAAAAATTGTAAAAGAAAAGAAAAGGATCAGAAAGGAAAAGGAAATAGATTAAAATAAAATAGGAAAGGAAAACAAAGAAAGAAAAGTGTGAAAAAGAAAATAATCAAAATTAGAAATCACAAGAAAGGAAAAGAAAAGAAAGAAAAAGGCAAAGATGACCCCCCCCCCCGCCCCTGGGCGTTTGTTTGACGTCATAAGCAAAAATCTGTGAAATGTCACTACTGAATAACAGTCCTGAAACTGATGCGTAGTTACATGTTTTGTTGGTAACAGATTTTTATGATTCACAATAACAAAAAGTACGGATGATCATAAGTTGAAAAAAACAAAACCAAAAAAAAAAAAAAAAGGCCATGACTCTCCAAGCATTTTTTGCCTTTGATCCTCACTTGTATGCTGCTTTTATTATGATTTGAAAAAAAAAAAACGCTGGCTAATTATAAATCGGTAAAAATAATCAGAAATACAATTAGCGGCTCTCTCTCCCTCTCTCTCTCTCTCTCTCTCACTCTCACACACACTCACATCTACTCATTAAAAAAACGACTCGTGTCTCACTGCTCTAATTAGAGAAATAGTTATACAACATACTAAATGTATTGTTTATTCCTTTGGTGTCCTTGTAAAAGCTTGGGGCCACAACCAACCAGGGTTACCAGTATAGATGGGTTTGTTTTGTTCATTTTCCTGTTGTTTTTTTCCTCGACTTTTTGAGTCCAGCATGTATTAATTCAGATGTTTTGTGAGTCCAGTATTTATTCATTTAGATGTTTTGTTTTATGTAAATTTCTTCCACATTTCAATGTCTACTGTTGCCAATGGAGATGTTTGGTTTTTAATTTTTTCGAATTTGGAAGTGAGTCTCTCGAAAACCACCTCTAAATTGGCAAACCTGCAACCGACTCAATAGCAAGCAGTTTTTATGGCTTGCAGTTGCTAGCCCTGCTCCACCTTTACCCAGGCTTGGAACCAGATATAGCGACTGCCAAACTGTATTTTTTCTTCCATAGTGATCTCTCTTTGAAGGGCTGCCTTACAAGACTAAAGGGTTCCATCTACCGTTATATGCACGTCACTGTGAGAGGCGGGAGAAGTGGATTCATGCCTCAGACGGAACTAACTCCGTTCGTCAATCCCATTTTCCATGCCGCAGACCATCATGCCACTCTGTGCCTCTATCTCTAAATATAATTCACAGTAAATGTATGTTAGTATACATTGGTAAAAAATAAGATAACCTGCATAATAACACTGGTAAGCGCGATTTTTGTTCCTGGGCAGAGAGTATCATATTCTAATTGCTCTTGCTCTTGTGTAAAAAGTATGCCCAACAAACTACAGGATGGTGATTTTCATTTCGTTTTCTGTTCAATTGTCAAAGATTCCTTCACCGTGCTCAGTATTAGGGTAAGAGAGAAATAATCACGTTTGACGACCTTGTCATTTATACTTCCTTTTTGTATCTGTACATTTCCTCTAAGAATGACAAAATCAAGTTTTTCAGGACGTTTACTGCCACACGGCGCACATGTGCATCTTGTGACATGATGCTTATTGCCTTTGATGCACATATGCATCCGTTGCACGATTCTCTCTCTAAAAAAAGGGTAATATAATCAGCAAAGTCAACGTGCAAGACTCAGTCTCTGCCTTGCAGCACTGAGTAGTGGATGCAGTTATTTTGTGATGTTGGCTGTTGCTCTATCTAATGAAGTAGTGAACGTGTTAAATAATCTATTAGTTCAGTTTCTCAGTGTGAACAAAGGCTTGTTTGTTTCATAAAATTGAAGTGCTTGTTTTGTCAAGCCTTTCAATCGGTCGTACCTTATGTCTCGACCAGAATCGAGAAGAAAGCATAACAATTATAACATATCTTGCCATGAGCGTCCGATGGATCAGGCTATTTTCACAGGGGACTTGAAAGTTGAAAACTTATAGCAGCCGAGGATCAAGATGTCACTATGAACAGTAACACCTTAGGACGTGCCATAGATTGAGCATTTCCTAATCCTTCGCCAGACGACAGATATCTGGATATATATTGGCCCTCCTCTCCTTAGAATATAAACCTATCCATGAATCCTCTTGTATAAGAGGACATCAATCAATTTGATAAAAAAAGCTGTCTGTCATACATACAACGTAGCCGTTCGCTTTATAACGTAAATGCTTTGATGTGCAATTGTATTAGATCATCTCTTTTGACTTTGATATATCTTAGTATGAACAATAGCTCTGTCCATTACGTCGTTTTTTTTTAACATAAAAATAGGCAACGACTGATTTATAGATTTACAACAGAATTTTGTAGTGAAGCCTGACTGGACACGTGAAAACAAGTTCAGACAAATTAGATTGGATAATAACCAACATATATCCCCATAATTAGTATGCAATACTTAATATATTTTCCAAGACTTTCCAATAAGCTCACAGATTCTGCACTGATCGCAAGAAGAAGTGCCAATCTATAAGTAAATGATTCCGTGATTTTTTGCGGTTAATATGTTTTATATTCAATTATATATATATATATATATATATATATATATATATATATATATATATATATATATATATATAATTTCTGTAATTTGAATATATATGATAATACTCTAATAATGAACAGAGCGATTTTCTTAGTTTCCCGTCTGTAACACTGAACTTTTCCACTCAAAGGTATGAATAGTGCTGATAGAAATACCTTCTAACCGCAATTCGAAAATATGGACTCTTGGAGATAAACAAATATAGTATTTTTTTTTCCTAACGAAACACCTCATAGAAATTCAAATATATCCGTGATTTTTTTTCCAATGGGATCGTATGAAAACAAAATGGATCCAATCGCACGCCATATAGCAATAATTAGCATGCTAATCTTACTGGCTGTTGTTAGCAGTTTCGAAGATTTTTCAAAGAGGGGTGTTGTTAGTACTTTATATGTTTGTATCATGTCTCCTCTTATCCCCCTTCCTCCTAGTGTTAGAAGATTTGAAAAATTCGAACTTTCATCGGGGAGGCTTTTTAGTTCTGAAACAAATTATGTTACTCTTATCTGGATATTTTACAAATCTTCTATATCCTTTTCTCAATGTCGGATGGGTCCATGTTTGCATTGCATATTCTTATTGGGCTGTAATGTATATTATATTTCAAACATTTTTATATCAACAAAGTCAAATCAGCTTTTTATTCCACTTATTTTTGCAGATTTTTAGTATTTTTTAGTATTTGGTGTGCACTTTTTGGGACAATTCTCTTTTTTGTTTAGTGCAGTTTAGTGCCAAACAGATAGTTTTTTCCCATCTTTGTGGATTTTCGCTGAATCGTAGATGTTTCCAGGCTTTCAGTATGCTAATTTTCTCTTTCTCCCTCTTTAGACCTCAAATATAGGGGTCTAAGATTTATTTCCGTTGAGTATTTATCCATCCTCAGTTTCCCGACTCTTTCTATTTCTTGAGTGAATACTTCTAGTTCGTCCGATTTTCAATCTATTTACGGTCAACACAAAAGTGTACCTGCATCTTGGTCAGGAGTTTTTTGCTTTGATTTTGGTAACCCAAAGATAAATTGTCTTATTTCTTTAAAGTGTTTCATTGAATTACTCGTCAATCTGTTACTTGGGTAATAATTCTTTGGTATGTTTGATATCCGTCCAGGAGGCCATTTTTACTTTTCTTTCCTTTCATCTCTTCGTAGATCTCTCTTACCTCCTCCTTAGTTGTCGTGTTTTTCCTATTTCAACTTCTCTCTTTATGTCTTCTGGATTTTTTTTCAGCGTGTTCTATGTCTTCTAGTTCCTCCTTCAATTTTCTCTCTCTACTTCTTTCATCCTATCTTCTTTCCTTGTTCTCTCTTTGCATTCGTTGCAGTGCTATGTGAAGTCTTTGTTGTCTATGTGTAATTAGTAACTCTTGCTTGATATTTTTCCACACTTTGCACGTGATATTATTGCATCCGCCTCATAGAAGGCTTCTTTCCGCTTTATCAATTTGTTTTTGTAATTCTAACTGTCTACTTCTTTCGCCATGCTTTTTGGTACAATTTCGTTTCAAGTGGTATCATTCTGGGGCTCTGAAGGATACGCAAGTTTCTATGGCTGTTAGGCGCCAATTTTAGACTCTGGATTTATTATTTGTCCGTGTTGATTGGTTAGAAAGAGAAAGAATTAGTACTTACTGAATGTTCAAAGCATAAATTTTGGTGGGTTCAGTGTTTGAAGAAGATTGGATGGATTGAAGTTTGCTACGATAATTGATGTTGTTTCCATTGTGCTGAGCTACTAGGAGTTACGAAAAGCATGGAAACAATAGCCTCAGATACAAAATTGTGAAATCTCCATTGAGATTTCACAATTTCACTCCAATTTCATCACAGAAAATTGTCAAATTTTTGCAGAAAAAAAAGATCCTCGTTGTGAAGCGGCAACATCCATAAATTTCTCTTACCTTTTGCAAAAATTGCAACTTCGAGCATTCATAACATGATGAATGGATAGAATGTAGAGAGAAAATGCAGAAGCTTGGTGTTCAATGGGATATAACAGTTACACAGACCTCTTTTGAAATAATGTATGAAGAGACGAGAATAAGGGATATCGATGATCATTGGTCTAAAAATATTCATTATTTGATAGGAGAAATAATCGCTGTTGACTTGCAGTCATATTATGTAGTAGTTGATCTAGGATTCCAACTGCTACGTAAAAATATTACTCCTAATCATAATATTCTAAGGCAAGAATATTCTATTGAAAACACTGTTCAGATAGATTTCAAAAAGTGAACACAAAAATATAGGAGTATGTCAATAATGCTACTGACATGTGAATAGCTAATATGAATAATCCTCCATCTCTGAGTGTTATAAGCAACTGGTTGACGGATCAATTTGAGCCAGAAAGAGCCGTTCTGCGACAAATTCTGGTGCAAATATGGCGATGGGTATAGAGTCACTCTCTTGCTTCATACACTAAGTTCAACTTTCAGCTAATGAATCAATTTTTAGTGTCTCTCTGAATTTTTGAGATGAGGTATTATTATTATTTCTATTATTACTCGGAATATCCTCATCTTGGTTATTTTTCATTGTACTCTACTCATTTTCGTTGTACTCTAAGGTATCATCATGTGGGGAAGTAACGAACTGAACCCTTTATTTAACTGACGTGGGTATGTTGACCGCATTCCCCTCTTAGCAATTATCATTGTCTCACACTGGGATTGAACCTAGAACCATTAGATTACTCGCAGTAATTCTGTCTGATTCTATAACCACTACACTATATGTCCATGTGGACAACCGGTGCTAATTTGGTGGCAGTTTTTGGTATTTGATGTTACTGTTTTCTGTCTTTCATTATTAGAGGTTCCCATATGGTATCCATTTCAATGCTAGGATTACTGAGGCAGTTTTTCTTGTCTAGTATATGGGCCGACTCTTTCAATTTTCGTTGTATGAAAAACCAAGATGAGGATAGTCCGAATAATAATAGAATCAATATTTGCGAAGTAAGCTTTAAAGAATATGATCATAACCAGTAGAAATATATGTAAAGCATTCAACCGTTCTGCTTCATCAGTAAACCAATTCAAGGATCTACAGGATCAGCTAGGTTTGAAGAAACAAATTAATTCCAGATTGAATACAACATCAAAAGAACAAGTGAAAAATAGTTGACACTCGGAAGTGACGTATTCTACAATGTATATATTACAAGAATAGAGAGATTGTTTGCAAGCTTTCTATCAAAAGTGAAAGGGCGTTTAAAACAGAAGGTAATATATACGAGTCTGTAAGAAATAGGTCATGCTAGATTGAAATATTGAACAATGGAAAGCCCTTATTACATATGCTATAGATACCAACATCCCAACATTCAGATTTCATCAATGGAGTCTCATAGAAGAAATTGTTCATTTTCTAAGAAATTACTAAAGCAGCATGTAAGAGAGAAGCCACTTTCCCAATGATTATCCCCACAATTCAGGCAATGAATTATCTCTATAAAAAACAAAAACAAGCAGAATCTTCAATGGAATTCATGCCACAGTGGAAGAACTTCAATTTCTAGTTCAGAACAGATTTTCAGCATATTTGGAAAACAAGTCTTTGTGCCTGTATTCTTTATAAGATCCCAGAAAAAAAATGAGCAAGCATCACTTTCACTTGTAACAGAGAATCGTTGGATCATTTGAATTTACCCTTATTACCAAGAAATAATTACCCATTTCTGTGATGGAAAAATCAGAAGGAACATTTTTCTTTCGGATAAACTAGCTGTAAAATATTTGAGTGCACCAGCTTCTTCTGTCGAAAGTTAAAGGGCATTTAATACTGGAGGTAAATAAAAGTATCTTAAGGTTTTATTTTTTAAAGGTAAATTTTATTTATCGACAGTAGGTTACGGCTGCTTTTGTGTTGCAACTGGAAAAAAATTGAATAAATTCCTGTGATCAGGTATGTACAATAATTTTGTTTGTTTTAATAAATACTGATGATGAGTGAGTGGATTTCATATTATAGTTTGTAGGCCTAAATGGGCTAATACTATTAGTAAATAGACTTAGATATACTATTAGTAATTCAATTATTTTCCAAACAGTGGAGATTGGCAAAAAGTTTAATGGAAAATCACCAGAATATTATTTAAATTGATTCGGTGTCCAAGATAACTGATGATTCTTTAGACAAGGGTGAAATTTCTATGATATAATGAGCAAGATGACCGAGTATGAAAACCGATTATTCGGCAAATCACCGATTATCTAGCGATTAATCAATGCAACCCTGATATCGTATGACGGTTTATGACGTCTAAGAACGACTAAACAATCTTCTTCCAGAGGCAATTAAAAACAATGTTCTCAAGAACATACAATTTACTAATGTTTGTGAGAAACTGGTTTCTAATAAATTTCGCAAAACGAATGTTTAAATTTTAATAGTTGTTAGACTTGTTCGAATTGGTATTCTTTTTCTTTAACTTTTTTCGCTTTTGAAAAATTACTAGAGTCATAGAATCCATTAGAAAACTCAAATGTCTGTGGGCTGGTCATGTTGTATGAATGCCAGACAACTGATGAATATTACAACTCACAACGTGGATCCCCGGAGATCAGATGCGAAACTGTGACTAGCAAAAGTTAAGAAAGTATTGGCTCCACGACGTCCATGATAGTGAGGTCTGGCAAATCCCAAGGAAGGTCTATGTCCAACGACAGACGCTAAAAAAAGTTTGATAATGATGATGAAGGTGAAAGTAAAGCATTACTTCTCTTGAGAGATAGCTCCTGTTGGAGAATAATGAATTGAATGACTTTATTCTTACAAGTTTGCATGACCACAACCTTGGCAGGATGCAAGTTCAACGAAGTGTCATCACCATCCTAATCACACAGCTTAGGGTGTACTCAGTTAGCTT
>CAUOPZ010000360.1:20000-30000 GCA_963457665.1 Thysanoteuthis rhombus
TAGACTTACAAACCAATATATTATTGAAAGACCAGAAACCAGATTTCAATAATAAATTCACTACTACGCTTATTAACCTAACAAAAATGCTGATAGGTAGAATAAGTAAGGATATATTAGAAAAATCCAACAATTGTATAAAAAAATCAATTAGCGCTTAGTCAATGGATAGGAACAAACGATGCCATCACTTGGTTTAACAATAAAGGAAACAAAAAAATATGCAGCTTCATACAGTTCAACATCATGGATTTTTACCCGTCCATATCCAAAGGCATATTCGAGGAGGCCATGGAATTTGCTAAAACCTACACTAACATCAGCACCAGGGACATTGAAATCATCACGCACAGCAGACGTACGGTATTCTTTAATAATCAATAACAATGGACAAAAAAACCGACGTCTGGGGATTTGATGTCTCCATGGGCAGCCTCCATTCGGCTTAGATGTCGGACCTTTTAGGTCCATACATTTTATATAACCTTACATGCAAATTAGACACTAAGAACAGGATTGTACCGGGAGGATGGACTACTAATAATAGAAAACTGAAACGTGCAGAAGTGTGAAAACGTCAAAAAATATATCATAAAAGAAATGAAAAAAATGAATTTCAAAGTTGAAATTAAAGCTAACTTGAAAACTGTTAATTTTTTAGATATAACATTTAACCTAGACAACAATACATACGAACCTTACAGAAAAGAAAACTCTATCATTGAGTATATCAGCACTAGTTCTAACCACCCGAACACAATAACTTAAAAAATCCCCAAATCCATAGAAACCAGATTCACTTACAATTCTTCCAATGAAACAATATTCAATGATGTTAGAAATAATTACCTCAAAGCCCTAAACGATAGTGGTGTCACGGAAATAAACCTCAAATATGATAAAACAGTCAAGTCGAAAAATAAGAAAGAGAAAAACAATAAGGAAAATAGGAATAGAAAAATCATCTGGTATCGGCCCCCTGTAAAACAAATGTCTTAGATCCAACATAGTATAAAAAGCAGAGATATCAGCCCAGGAAAAACCCTCAGATATAAAATATTACATCGGCATATCGAACACACCTTTTGAGCTTAGATTAGCCAACCACATATCATCGTTCACAAACGAAAGATACAGAAACAGCACATCCCTATCAGCCCATTACTGGAAACTACACCAAATGAACCACAAGCCAACAGTTAAGTGGAAAATTCTTTGACAATACATGCCAAAATTTAGAAAATTCATGCAATCTCTGCCTTAATGAAAAATTTGAAATTCTAAATTTTACAAGAATCACAAAAAACCCCAAAGAACACCAACTAAAAAAAAAATGAGACCGTAATACAGTGCAGGCACCGCACTAAATTTCTTTTTATCAACATGAAACAACACCAATAAATCATGAAGTAAAGTAGACAATTCGTCCCCATATCCATCATCCTACAAACTTCCCATCGCCATCTTTTACCTTTAAACATACCCAAACATATCATAAATTGAACATCAAGATTAATACTATCCACTAGAGCTACAAAAGGCACCAACAGGGGCAATAAAATCCAATGCTAAGATACCTAGGTCAAAATAGAAATTACTCCCAGACCACTACTAAGCATCCTTGCAGGAATGACCCCTACATGGAGTTCAAACCCCTTTGACAAAATGAATATACCCAAACCACCCACTACCACACTCACAACATTCTCTCCAAATTCCCGATAAATAGACCCCCAAGAACATAGACAATCATTCGCCTGAAGAGGCCCAGAGAGGGCTGAGACATGAGCTAGTTTGTGTAGCAAATCTACAACCCACTATTAATTTCCAGCTCTACTCTAGAACAACTCAACACCATGAGTAAAATGTTGCATGTATCAAGCACTCTATAAAAAAAATCCATTACATTTCAGAAGTGACTTTATATTATTGATATATTATTATATTATGTTATACTGCTAGCCTGATCTGTACCACATATACAATATATATATATATATATATATATATATATACACACAATATATATATATATACATATACAATATATATATATATATATATATATATATATATATACATACAATATATATATACATATACATGTACAATATATATATACATGTATATATACGATATATATATATATATACAATATATATATATATATATATATATACCTATACAATATATATATATATAATATATATATATACATATGTATATGTATACAATATATATACATATATATACACATGTATATATAAACAATATATATAAAATATATATATATATACATATATATACGTATATATATATACATATATGTATATACATATATATATCTATATATATACATATATATATACACAATGTATATATACATATACATATACATATATATATGCACAATGTGTATATATACATATACATATACATATATATATACATATATATATATATATACACAATATATATATAGAGAGAGAAAGAGAGATACAATACATATACATATATACAACATATATAGACAATATATATATACATATTATATATATATACATATGTATATGCATATATTTATACAATATATATATGTATATACCATATATATATATATATATATACATAAAATACATATATATATGAACATATATATATACAATATATACATATAATATATATATATATATATATATATACAATATATACATACATATATATATATAAGATATATATATATACCAAATATATATACATACAATATATATAATATATACATACATAATATACATATATATACACAATATATACACAATATATATATGTACATGTATACAATATCTATATATATGCATATATATATATACAACATATATATATATACAATACATATGTACAATATATATATATATACAATACATATATATACAATATATATATATATATATATATATATACAATATATATATACAATATATATATACAATATATATATATACATATATATATACAAATATATACAATATATCCAATTCATTTATATACAATATATATACAATATATATATATATATACACAATATATATATATATACACAATATACATAAAATATACATATATATATATACAATATATATATATATACATATATACGATATTTATATATATACACAATATATATATATACATACATATACAACATATATATATATACATATATACGATATTTATATATATACACAATATATATATACATACATACATATACAACATATATATATACAATATATATGTACAATATATGTATACACACTATATATATACAATACATATATACAATATATATATATATACAATATATATATATACAATATATATGTATATACAATATATGTATGCATATATATATACATATACAATATATATATACATATATACTATATATATATATATATATATATATATATGCAAATATATACAATATATATACAATACATATATATAAATATACATAAATATATATATATATATATATACATAAATATACATAAATATATACATAAATATATATATATATATATAAATATACATAAATATATATATATATATATATATATATATATATATATATATAAATATACATAAATATATATATATATATATACACACATATATATAAATATATATATAAGTAGAGATATAGATATATATATAAATATATATATATAAGTATAGATAAAAATATTTATATAAATCTATATATAAATATACATATATATATATACAGTTTATATATATATATATATTATATATTTATATATATAATACATGTGATGCTGATTTGGTTAGCAGTATAACATAATTAAATGATATTTTAATAATATCAATGATATAAATTCGCCTGATGAGGCCTGGAGAGGGCAGAAACATGAGTTTGTTTGTGTAGCGGATTCACATCTTATTATACATATATATATATATATATATATATATATATATATATATATGTATGTATGTGTGTGTATATATATACATATATATACACATATATATATACACACATATATTTATATACACAAATATATATATATACATATATAATTACACGCACACACATATATATACACACACACTCATACATATAATAGAATCGTGATCTGCCACACAAAAATGTTTTTGCTTTGTCTTGGCCTTTCCAGGCGAATGATTAGGTTTATTTCAGATTCTTGTTCGGTGAATTTGGAAAGCCTTCGTGGGTGTTACTAAGTTCGAGGAGCTTTTCCCTTTTCTCTTTGTTGGATTCGAATTTTTGAGTGTTTTCATTTTGTTGGTCATAAAATACATGCCAAGAGTCTTGGTATTGGTGTGGGAGTTATCATTAAGCGGTTGCTTGTGATGTGTTTGCCGTATAGGAATGTTTTATTTTCACTTTGAACTCATTGAATTTATTTCCCCATGTTAGAATCCTTTATGACCATAGCGGGTTGTATGATTCATAATTACTTTAGACAGGGGTAAGTTGACAATGTTGATTAAATGGTTTTTGAAATAGTTTTGTCGATAAAGAATCCGTAGTATTTTTAGAGTATTTATATGTGGGTTATTAAATTATATTTGTTGATGAAAATTTTGAGCGATGCTGGCATTTTAATGTTATTTGATTTTTTTTGTTAATTAAATCTGTTAGGAGTTTCTTTTTCTTTTGTTTTTTCAAATTTCAAATTTCTCATCTCGGCATAGGTGGCCTGGAGTTTTGTAATTTTGGCATATGTTGGTCTGTTTTGATATCTTCCCTTTTACAGCTTTGTATTTTTCTTTGTGCATTGTCGAGTAAAATGTATATAATGATGTACTATTATTATTTTTTTTTTTTTGTTAGTAAAGGATTATATGCGGTTGGCTTATCTAAGTATATTCCCATGTAATAATTTACATCTAGAGGTTCCTCTTTGGTTGATATTTCTACTTGGTATGCTATATTTGATCTGAGACATTTGTGTTGCTTGGGGAAACTATTTTTGTTCGTACAATTGCAATCTTGTTAATTTGCGTTTTCTTTGTTAGTGTTTCCTTTAATTACTCTATTTTCATGCTTTGTTCAAGTTTCAGAATACTAAATCTAATTTTCAGATTATTTTTGTTGAATATTTTACTTAGTTGGTTGCCAGAGGGAAAGTGTTTTTCTACTTGTTGGATGAATAGGTTACCCAAGTTAGTTTTTACTAGTAGATTGAACGATGGTGTGTACCAGATGATTTCGCTACCTCTTTTTTTTGTGTTGCTTAATTTTTTGCTTTTGGATTTCACTTTTTTATCATATTCAAAGTGTGCTTCGGCGAACCACTATTTTTGGATATGAAGGCGTAGAAATCCATAATGTCGGATCGTATAAAGGTACAAGTAAATCTCTTTCTTATGTTGCTAAACTAGGTAATGGCATCATTAGTATTGTAGTGCCCCTATACTTTTAGTTAGGAATTAAGTACGAAACTCTTCTTTTAGCTAGATATCAAAAACGTCACTTCTGTAAAACCCCTGGACGCACATGGTCCAATGCTCACTAGCTCCAGCACCCTAGCTGGTTACACTTCTAGCCCCGGCCTCTGCGGCCGGCCATTCTCTCTCTCCTCCCTGGTCCAATGCTCATTGGCGCCAGGACACCTAGCTGGTCATGCCTCTGGCCCCGGCCCCCGCAGTCGGCTACTCTTCCACTCTCTTCCCATCTCCCTAAGATCGTTATCATTTCGCCGACCCACGGGCCGATCCGATCTTAACCACCATCCTCACTTCGGGAACCACGCATGGATAAAACTCTATGTTCTCTGTCTTTCATGGTCTGTTCGTTGAGAGTCTATCAGCGTCAGAGAATAGCCCCCAAGTTAACTCACTTACTTGGCAGTAAGACTCACACACTGAACCTGGTTTCCACGTATTATCATGGAGCTATCCAACCATACGGAATCCACGCGTTCACACAACTCCACTCCAACTCCAACGCCAGTACTGTCAAGACAAAAAAAGCTCCCACCTTTCGCCATCTCTTCTTTTATCTCTTCTCCTAACATTACTTCTCACGATCGACCGTATCTATGTTATCTTTACATGTATCTCATCTTTATTTTTGTATTAAACGTACGTCTCTTGTCTGGCCAAAAATACGTGTTCATTCCTCTTTGTTTCATCAATGCGCGTCCAACTTCATACTTGGTGCGCATTCCCTTCTCTTCGTACAGCATCATTCCTTCCACATCTACAGGTCTGCACAAGCGCTACAGTCAACCACGAGAACCAAATCTCCTCGTCTCTCAAACAGCAATCCATCGCTGTTTGGATTCAACAAAAAAGACAATACACGCGAAAGTATTAATTCATTGGTTAGCTTGTAGTTGTTGTTTTATGCAATTGTTTACATTTTCTTATTTTTTTTTGTTTGTTTTTTTACTGATTTTTCTTATTTGTGATTTAGAGGGTTTTTTCTGGGTTTGTTTCTGAAGTTGGTTTGTGCTCCGTCAGGAGTATTGATGCATCTTTTTTCTGTAATTTTCCCACTCTACTGCTGACCTCAAGTTTGTCTGTGATGCTTTCCCCTACTTGTTTATGGTTGTTTCGTGGTTGCTTATTGTATATTAAATTTTTGTTTTGTTTTGTGTGATCTAGTTGGTCAGGGGTTGTGGCAGGTCTGGAAATTCATTCCATTCAAATTATTGCTTTTGTCTCCTTTCACAAACATGTTAACATTGGTGAACTATTTCTTTGCGAATTTTTTCTCTTGAATGTGTTGGTGTGTGTTTTTTAGTGTGATCTTGGTGATGGTTGTAAGGAGGTCTTGTTCAAAATAGTTGTTTGCTCTATGGTGGGCTTTTCTGTATTTTAAACCCGAAGAAACACTTTTTTTTTTTCATTTTTTTTGTTGGGTTGCTTGGTATAGAAATGGGTTTTCCACCTCATACGCCCGATAAGATCCTCAGTCTTTTTTAGCAAATGTATCAAGTAGTAATGTTTGTTGGGGTAGGGGATGTCTAGCTTTACTTGAAACCAACTTAACAGTCAAAGTTGAATGTATTGAGCACTCTGCAAAAAAATCCATCATACATCAGACATTCGTACTATGTGTACTATCTATCTATCTATCTATCTATCTATATATATATATATATATATATATATATATATATATATGTGTATGTGTGTGTGTTGGTCTTGGTGGATGTGAAGTAAACTAATGTATGAAAATAACAATAACAATTGAGAGGCGGGGAGAAAAATTCTAGATATGGTCGTAACGTCTGAAAACTTTCCAATTATTATTCCTTAAGAGTAATTCGATGCATTTCAACGGGGGGGGGGGTCAGCCATTTTATACAAGGAAAAATATTTGCAGTTGTTCACAGAGAAGAATATGATATTTACATTTTGATGTTAAAGAGGAGACCGTGGATATGTTTATGTGTTTGGTTGTTCGGTGAGAATAGGTGGGAATTATTTATATGCAGGTGATTAGGGGTGATATTTGGTTTCAAATGGGATGGGACTATGAGGTGCTGGGTCACAAATTATGCTTCCTGTCAGTAGAGATATTTTGCTTGTCTTGAATTAAAAAGAGAGTGATTATCAATACCATATTTAATGTCACAGCCTCTCATCTTCATCCACAAATACATACATATATATATATATATATATATATATATATATATATATGCGCACAAATATATATTGTATGCATGTGTGACATACATATAATCAAAATAAATATGAAAAATACATGGATGAAATATATATATATAATTATGATAAATAGAATAGATGTTAGTAATCTATTAATAAGAAATATAGATAATTTTTATATAACAAATATATGTGATATATGTGCTGTATATATACATAGACATGGATATTTATTGTATATATATATATATATATATATATATATATATATATATATATATATATATATATATATATGTATAAACACGATATATATGCATACAAATAAACACTGTATATATATATATCTTTAAATAGGTATTGTAAATATACATATATTTTGCACCTATATAATGTATGAATATGTACATTTATATTATACATATATGTATAGTGTATAAATTGTATATTTATACATATATGATATATATATGTATACACATGTAAACATAGATTCTAAATATATATATAGAAAGAGTATATATGATGCATATGTATATTGTATATATAATATATCGATAGATATGAGGTATATGTATTATAAATTAAAAAAAGTTACAAAAAAAGCTGGTAATATCATCAACAAAAAGCTAGCTATGCTATTCAACTTGTGTCTAAAACAGAGTAAAGTCCCGAAAGACTGGAAATATGGAACCTAACCAAGAGGCAGACTCGCAAACTGAGAACATGAGAGAATTAGGCTCAAAGATTACAAGACAGCACAGTATATCAGGAAGAAAATGGGAGTCTGAGACATCATAGAAACAATTGAAAAACTCAAATGGCAATGGGCTGGCTACGTTGCAAGAATGACAGACAAATAGATCCCCAGAGATCATATGTGAAACTGAGGCCAACAGAGTACAAGATGGAGAGATGAACTAAACTAATTCAAAAAATACTTGGTCCATGACGCCCATGATAGAGAATTGAAGTGAATTCTGGGGAAGGACTATGTCCAATGACGGACGTTAAAAGACCGATGATAATGATGATGATGATATATATATATATATATATATATGATATGAAAATATATAAGTATTTTAAAAATATAAATATGTATAATAAACATACAAATATGTATAATATGCATGTAATGTTAATGCTCCTCTATTCATGGTTGAGCGCTCTTTAAGTGTTCAGTGTAAGCATTATGCAATGCTCTTCCAAAGGGATAGAGCACTCTGGTGGATGGAGGATTTAAGCAAAAATAGAATATATCGCATAAATTCAGCCTTACTGACCGTCAAGTTCCGTGGCCCAGCGGTAGGATACCAGCCCCCAGGTCTGAAACGAAGGTTTCAATCCGGGATAACGCATTGTCTATAGCCACACTCTATAGCCTTCCTAGACACCTACATATACATAGACATCAACAGAAACCTCTAAATGACCCTAAATACTAAACCCACAAACACCCACAACTCCCAACACCTAAAAAGAAGCCGACCATTTCCACAAGCCCTTAGAATTAGAAGAATTTGCTCTATAGACAGTGAACTCAACATACATAACCATAACCTAGAACAACATTTCACTCAACGAGGATATCCACTAGATGATACAAAAAGCAAAATAAAAAAAGCAATTAAAATACCCAGGGATGAAACCCTTAAGCTCTCCTACAATAATAAACCTGACCGCATACCAATTATAACCACCTTCAACAACACACTCCGACCCTTAGTATGAATTATCAATATGAGATGTAACATCTGCACCATTAAAACAGACCCAGGAGAAATATTCATAGTCCCATTTGTCATCGCATACCGCAGGCCCCAAAACATCAAAGATATGATTAGTAGCAACAATATTATAAAAAAATGAAGTCTCGTACAACAATATTCCTAGAACCACTAAATTCTGTAAACCATGTGATAAAAGAAATTGTTTACGTTGAAACCACCTCAAGTTCACCAACACCTTCTCAAGCACAACCACCAAAGGGAGTTACCACATTTACCATAGCACTAACCATCGCAGCAAAAACATCATACACCTTCTAGAGTGCATTTGATGCAATTTACAATACATACGCAAGTCTGAGTGGAAATTTAACATTAGACTTGACAATTACAGACACAGAATTTAATCACAAAACAATCCCAGCCTACTTACCACAGAACTACACTTTTGCACACCCAACCACAACTTTGCCATGGACGCTAGCTCCACTATCATTGAAAGAATAGAAAAAAATACCCCCATGGACATGACTAAAATTCTACTAAGAGGATATGTGGATCAACAAACTCAAAACTCTTTCCCCAAATGGATTAAACAC
>CAUOPZ010000360.1:35000-37500 GCA_963457665.1 Thysanoteuthis rhombus
GTATATATATAAATATATGTACATACATACATATGTACATATATGCAGATATATATGTATGTATATATATGTATATATATATATATATATGTATGTATTTATTACACAAAATGTATTTATAACAAATAATATATATATATGTTATATATATGCCTTTAAATAATGATGAAATATAAATATGATGCGAATATACTTTAATTTATAAATACAATTTATATGAATATAAAATATATATATATATATATATACATATATATATATATATATATGTATAAATATGATATATACATATCTTGTATGATAAGAAAAACAATTGTGTCATCAAAAGATAGTTGTTTCTTTGTATTAAAATATTTCAGTGTGGCTATAGACTATCCAATCTCTTATTCAGTACTCATTCAATATATATATATATATATATATACATAATGTATGTATATGATATATATAAATATATACAATATATCTATACGTAATACATATGAATATATTCAATATATACATATAATATCTGTAAACATATTCAATATATATATATATATATATATATATATATATATATATGTGTAAATATATTCAATATATATATATGTATAATATATATAAATACATTTAATATATATAAATATCTATAATATATATCTTGATATATGAATATATATGAATATTTACATAATATATATAAATATATCTATTATAACATACATAGATATATTCAATATGTATAAAATATTTATAAATATATTCAATATATATATATACATACATAATATATATAGATATATTCAATACATATATATGTATATATAATATATTCAATATATACATATATATACATATACAATATATATAGATATATTCAGTATATATATATATATATACATATATAATATATATAAATATATTCAATATATATATATATATACATATATGATATATATAAATATATTCAGTACTTATATATACATACATAATATATGTAATTATATTTAATACATATATATACATATATAATATATATATACCCAATATATATAAATGTATATATATATATATATATATATATATATATATATATTTATAATATGTATATATACATATATCCAATCATTTTTATAATATTCTTTGAATTGAATATGTTATACATTATTAGAAAATGAGTAGAATTCTATTTGATAGAAAACATCTGCACATTGAAGTTGAAGGATTATATCTATGTGCTTGTATTTGTGTATTTCAAGGTGCCTGGCCATACTGTTTCATCAGTAGTTTTGAATATTGACTTCACTACACCATTAGACCTTTTTCTAAAAATCTTTTTTTTAATGTTGGAAAAATGCTTTGACCATTTGGGGGCCTTATTTTGACGACATATAGTCCATTAATAGCATCTTGATTCTGGAAAATATAGGTGTTTCTTGATGTTCTTCCACTATTTTAGATGATTTCAAATTTCTACGCAACTGTTGTTCAATTGTTGACTGCATTGGTGAGTTATTCCATGAGTGGATTAGTAGTTATTTTATTATCATCCCTTCCCCTATTTGCATTAATGTCTACAAAGTCAGTCAGTGAAAAGCTTCCCGGGTTTGGGTTGGATGCGGAGATTTTTAGTTTAATCGGTTGCTTTCAGTTGATTTTTTTCTGTGTCCTGTTGTACAACATCAAATGTAACAACATGTTAAGCAGTTTTTCTTTTTTGTCAAGTAAATATATCCTTCATACTTTGATATCTGCAACAGCTGGGCATATGCAAACATCGATTAAAGGTGCTTGATATTCTTATGTCTTTTGTGGTCATATCAACAGGGAATGTTTGTGTGACATTAAATTCTTTTTTGTGTGATTTTTTTAATGCATGAGCTGGGTCAAATCTTTGCAGTGAAATTCAAACATTAGGTATAGCAAATAACTTACGACATAGTTTAAATTTCAACATCGTGACATAAACTTAATTGGTGTATCAAAAACAAAATCGTCTCGATTGGTATTTTGGCCACTATTATTATTACTATAATTGTTGGAGTTGGTCTCGTTTTCCCTCTTGATAACAAGAACAATCTTCACCTAATTTGGGAGAGTAAAATCTTCATTGTTTGTCTTACATGTGTTGTTAAATCAAGCATATATATGAAATTTACATTTCCCTATTGTAATTTGAAATCATGACAAAATGATTGGAAGGAGGATCTTTCAACAACTGAGCTAAACTAACAAGTGTAGATCAACAAATTTATTTATCATATATACACAATGCAAAATTTACAGTAACTATCTTCAGTCAGAATAGAAGTATGAGTGGGGTTTGAACCTGCAGCAGCCAGTGGACACCACGACTCACTAAATGGATCTCCAGAGATCACATACGAAACCATGACTGACAGAATATAAGTTCAGCAACGCCCATGATCTGGCAAATCTTTTGGGAGAGTCTATGTCCAACGACAAACACTAAAAAGCTGATGATGATTATCAGTTTTTCCACGCATCATCAACTAAC
>CAUOPZ010000361.1:0-38898 GCA_963457665.1 Thysanoteuthis rhombus
TATATATATATATATATAATATATATATATATATATATATATATATATATATATATATATATATATATATATATATATATATATATATATATATATATATATATATATATATATATATATATATATATATATATATATATATATATATATATATATATATATATATATATATATATATATATATATATATATATATATATATATATATATATATAAATATATATATATATATATATATATATATATATATATATATATATATATATATATATATATATATATATATATATATATATATATATATATATATATATATATATATATATATATATATATATATATATATATATATATATATATATATATATATATATATATATATAATATATATATATATATATATATATATATATATATATATATATATATATATATATATATAATATATATATATATATATATATATATATATATATATATATATATATATATATATATATATATATATATATAATATATATATATATATATATATATATATATATATATATATATATATATATATATATATATATATATATATATATATATATATATATATATATATATATATATATATATATATATATATATATATATATATATATATATATATATATATATATATATATATATATATATATATATATATATATATATATATATATATATATATATATATATATATATATATATATATATATATATATATATATATATATATATATATATATATATATATATATATATATATATATATATATATATATTCGCATGTGTGTTTAGAAATAAATAGACGGAGAGCAGAGGGAGACGGCGAACACGCAGAGGAAGACACAAATATATATATATCGAGAGATAGGGGTAGAGAGAGGGAAAGAGAGAGACAATTATAACTGGTAGAGAGTAATGTATCGATTCACAAATACACAAGGAGTGAGAAGTTTCTTCTTTTGTATCCTATGTAAATAAATGTAGAACGGGAAATAGTTATTGCTGATAAATCATGAAGAAGGCAGGAGAGCTTTCATCTTTTAAGAAAAAGGGAAGGATAGCTCCAGGTAGGAAAAAAGAGTGAGATATTAATAGGTTATATATCCATTTGTTGATCTGTATCTTGGAACAGCCAGAATTAAAACTTCAGTTGGAGAGACGTAGAACAGCGGTAGAAATTAAGAAACATTGTATTGTTTAATAAAATGAAGAAAGAAATTATAGAATACATCTTTTTTTTTTTCGTACAAACTTATTCATTGATTGAAATAAAATATGACCTTGCGTATCTGTAAGATAAAATTTGCAGAGAGCCGACTACCAAACAGATTGACAGGATTTCAAATCACGGTCGGGAAATGTAAACGATATATATATATATATATATATATATATATATATATATATATATATATATATATATATATATATTAGAATGGAATTTGTGTATTTCTAGCATAAAATTTGGTAGATATGAAGTTAATTGTCAAATTAACTCAGTCGGTAAGGGACACAACTACTAATCAGTTGGTCATTATTTCAATTAACGTTAGAATATTGTTAATTTTTACTCTGCAACTTTGGTGAGGATTGCTCTTGTCATTCTTGCTGTTCTTGTAACGGTAGAAAAAATAAATTCAACTCTAGAATTCGACAAGAGAGAAAGAATGATGCTAGTGAAAGATAAGTACAGTGAGTGATTCAAAGAGTTTTGAGGCGATTTAACTTCGTTTTGTTGTTTGTGTTCTTAACATGACGTTTCGACCAATCTATTCTACTGCCACTTTCATCATCATGACCTTCCAACTGATCTATCCAACTCCCTTTTAAGGTGTAGTATCTGAACAAGATGGTGATAACCAGAATCTTTTTCCTCTCAGTAGCAACACTCAAAACGTGGGATACGGGTGCTAATGGCCGTTTTCGAAACTATAAAGAATATCTTTATTAACAGTAGGTGATTAAAAGAGTTTTAGACTGGTTCAATTCCGTCTTTTCGTTGATATTGTTAACATGTCGTTTATCAAAACTATACGGAGTATCTTTATTAACAGTGAGTGATATTATGGATGCGGAGAAATAGTGTTGTACAGGGATTTTCAAACACACGCACGCACACACACACATACACACACACACACACAAATGCAAACATATATATATATATATATATATATATATATAGATAGATAGATAGATAGATAGATAGGGGTGAAAGATAAAGGAGAGAGAAATAGATGTAAATAGAAATATAGAAGGAAATATTCTTTATTCAGAAGTGAAGGAAGATAAAGACTTTGTGTGATATACCAACATGGGAAGAAAGAAAAATCAAGGTAAAACGAGAAAACAATTTTGGAAGAGAAGAGAGGGAGAAATGTGAAGTAAGGAGGAAGGTAAGGATAAAACTGTAAAAAAGAAAGAGATTAACAAATCAACAGAAAGAAATCGGTTGTATAACAACAGTTTGCTATTCGACTAGTACTGAGATCAGTTGCACTACACCGGATGTGCCACTGCACAGACCTTCCATAACAGCCTTAAAAGTCTACTTCATTTTGAGCTGTGGTCGACCATCAGAGACCTTGATCTCACAATGAGCCACACACAAGAAAGAAAAAAAAAAACAAGTACCAGTTTGAAAAGAAAGAAAATGGATTCCACTCCTTCCTTTTCCCGCCTCAAAAAGCTCCAAAGCGCGAAATTACTACAAGCGTAAAGTTTTCCAGCTAGCCCTGGGGAGATTTCTGACAAAACAACATTGTCCCTCCCTAAAGACAGGGAAAAAAAGCAGCAACAGGCGTTCACTTAGTTTCACTCGTGAACCAAGATAGGAGACCTAAGAGACTTCACGCTGTACGGATTACTTGTTTGCATTAAAGTCCTATGTGGCTATCCGGTAAAAGACGGTACGACTTCCGGTCGGCCTCTTCAACACAAGTTTCTAACCAATACCCACCTCTCTGCTCATCCCCACTGTCTGTCAGTACATCTGTCTCTTCGATCCTATTTCTTCTATGTTCATCCTCACATCTGTCTGGCCATTAGTTTTATTTGCTTTATTTTATTTTCCTTGGTCTCTCTGTTTTCTTCCCTATTTCCTTCCATTTTATCTGTCTGTCATATAATCATTTGCAATGACTAGGATTCACTGTAATGCAATTTTTTTCGAGCAGGTTTACGAAAATAGATCATTAGCCCACAACGTGAGGTTTGTCACTCTTATTCCAAGCTCAATTTCTATTCAAATGCAAAGGGATATTTTCATTTATTAAATTTCAACTGTTTCTCCATGGTCGTTTCAGATATCTATCAGTGTGTATCTCCAGGGGTAAGTAAGTAAGTTTTGAGACTATACAACTATCCTGTATAGAAAATTTTTTCTGAAGTTTATATATATATATATATATATATATATATATATATATATATATATATATATATATATATATATATATATATATATATATATATAAGAGAAATTTAAGCTAAATAAATATATCACCTAAATTCAGCCTTACTGACCGTCCATTTTCCTAGTGCAGCGGAGATTGGCTTCCGGGTTTGAAGCGAAGGTTTCAATCCTGCCTCGTAGTACTGGATGGGATAATGGATTGTCTATAGCCACATTGAGGAGTTGTGATACAACGAAATAGCGGTCTGTGGATGACACAATAATATATATATATATATATGTATACATATATAAAGAGAGGGATAGGGAGAAAGATATACACTGTACAATGCTAATACAATCACACTCTTTTTAGTTGGAAGAATCTTTATGTACGTAGTTATTGGTTTATATGATCATCAGCCATCGTGGGTCCACTGCTTGACAAACCTTTTCCAGCTCTTTCCATGCCATCATGACTGTACTAATCCATACCTGGTCTTCTCCGACTGCATCTGCTATCCATTGAGCACCAAACGACCAAGCTTTTGCACTTGTTATCGTTCACTCATGCAACATGTCCAGCCCCTCTCCATTTCTGTCATCTAGTTATTTTTGTGATATATTTTACCTTCGTCTTCTGTCGCATTTCTGTCTCAGGGTTATTCGTAGCATTGGCCCTAACATTGCACTACTTGTGATTCCGAGTTCGTTTTCAAAATATTTTTTAGTTGCTATATTTCCCATCCACTCATCTTAGCTTGCATCAAATATTCATTGTGCATTTTTACATTTTCAGCATATCAATGAAGTACTTTTCAAAATGTCTCAATGTTTAGTAAGTAGTTCCCAACCAATCGTTATACGTTGTTATATTTCGCTTTCATGGCCTTTCTCTAACTTTATCAACTGACCTAAGAAAATGTATTCCTTGATCTCTTCCAAATCTCCTTCATCTATTCTTACAGTTGTTTTCGGAACATTATTGTTGAAAATTACTTTTGTTTTAGTTCTGTTCATCTTCAACCCTAATTTAAGGTTATTCTCTATATCGATCACTGAGTTTTGTAACTCAGCTGATGTTCCTGATATGATTGCAAGGTCATTATGTTTCCTTCTAATTTATCCCAGTTCGCTTCACGGAAGTAGCTTTCAAGGTAAATATTTCAGGCAAACTAGTATTCCCTCGTCCCACTCTTGTTCAGATCTCTATATAATTTGTATCATTATGAAAGTGAATTGTTCCAGTAGCTTTTCCATGTATATTGTCGATTACTTTTATATAATTTCTTAAACACTTTGCACTCAAATTGAGTTGAAGACTGTTGCATTTTTTGCTGAGTCTTATAATACGTGTTCAGCTTGGATAGTGTAACAGTTGCCTTGTCTGGCTTACGTGTAAACATGCCTGGGTTCGATTTCCCAGTATTTAGCGAAGACTGTTGAAAACTCATATTCATGACGTGAATTTCCCTTTTCGCTTGACTACATTCTCAACAGTGTGATTAAGGTAGTGGTATCCCTCATGTGGACTTGCATCCTGTCGCGCGATGACCATTAAAACTTGTAGCATTGAAATCCACGTTTCGACCAGACTAGGGACTTGCAAGGATCACTAAACTGATCCATTCAACAGAAACCAGGACTTTGTCACAGGCCTCCGTATTCCAGCGGAAGTTATCTCTTAGTATAGCTCTACTTTTTACCATACTCGTATGAATGTAATTGGAACGGAAATCAACATTGTTTTCTTTGAAAAAGAATACTTATAGTACTTTTTCAAATTGAATACTAAGCTTTTGATTATATCATCATCATCATCAGTCGGTGTGTCCACTGCTGGATAAAGGCCTTTCCCATCTCCTCCCGTGACGTGCGCAATTGTGCTAATCTCTGTCACGTCTCTCTGAATACCTTTCTATCTCGTCTCTCCATCTTGGGCCTGACCTTTTCCAACAGCACCTACTATCCCATGAACAACAATCAGTTAGTCTTTTGCTCCATCGATTCTCGCCACGTGCCCTTCCCATCTCCATTTTTGTTGATTGATTCCTTGCACGATATCTTTTACTCTGCTCCTCTCTTGGATCAAAGTTGATCTTTTTCTATCGCTAGGAGTTATCCTTAACATTACTCTTTCCATACACCTCTGTGCTATTAATTTCTAAGTTTCCATGTTTTGCAGCCATAAGTCCTTGTTGGTATTATACATTGATTATATACGTTGCATTTCAAACTTATTGATTATTTGTTTTTTAGTAAATATCGGTACGAAATGCTTCCTGCCAATAGTTATACGCCGTCTTATTTAATTTCTGTGGTCTTCCTCTAGCTTTTGCACCTGACCTAGGTAATACACACTTACACACACACACACACACAAACATATATATATATATATATATATATATATATATATATATATATATCATCATCATCATCATCATTTGAACATTGACCGTCCCCAGGATTCGCCACGCTTCTCTATTCTGGGTATCACGTAGCCTGTATTTTTAAAAATTTGTCTAGTTCATCTCTCCATCTTGTATTCTGTCGGCATGTGATATCTGGGGATCCATTTTGTGAGTCGTGATGTCCATCGGTTGTGTGTTATTCTTGCAACACGTCCTGCCCGTTGCCATTCAAGTTTCCTAATAGATTCTATGATGTCTGGGACTCCCGTTTCCTTCCTTATATACTGTGCTGTCTTGTGATCTCTCTATGAGAGGTTGTCTCTTGGTTAAGTTCCATGTTTCAGCTCCATGCGTGCCTATCGGGAGGATGCAGTGATTATTCACTTAGAGTCAAATGTGTTTTTATGAGTGGTTGTTAATTTGTGCTTACTCAACAATTTTGACCATAGGCTAGACTAAGATATATATATATATATATAAACTGGAATACATACATACATTCGTATATATATATATATATATATATATATATATATATATATATATATAAACACGAACACACATATATACATGTATATATATATATATAAACACAAATGCATACAAACACACAAATGCATACAAACACATACGCAAAAATTCAGATGCACATGTCTATCAGTCTACCACCTTGTATTCATACGTAAGAACGGTTACATTTACGTCTACTTACATTGAGCAAGATTGACATGAATGAAGCGCTTTGTTCTCCGACTTGGTCCTCTTGCCAAGTGCCGTCAAAATCTTATTTATCTGTAGTATCGTCCGTGACCGAGTGTCACTCTTTAACAAGCTCAAACATGCTCAAAGCATCTGTCTAAAGTCTTGACCCCAATTGAAAAAGAAAATAGGCCTCGCTGTCCTAGTTCTCAGATAAAAAAAAAAGGTAAAAAAAGAAATAAATATGAAAAAAATAAAATAAAAAATAAGACACTCGCCGCTCATCGACCCCAAATCGCCGACTGATCTAATAATACTTGAAGGTCAGTTGGGAAGGAATGGGAGAACGCCAAGGCCAAACAGTGACTAAATAGTTTCTTTGCTTTAGACACATATTTCTTCTTCTAACTTCTGATTACCTTTCATCATCATCATCATCATCATTTGATTTTTTTCAGTCTCAATCATGTCTCGCTTTTTCTAATTTGGAGACATTTACATGGCATTGTTATTTTGAATGGTATTTTTCATGTTACTTTCTCCTCCTTGCTATTATCACCATTGTCATTATTGTCACGTCATCATTATCAGCAGCAGCATTTTTTAGGCGTCCATTGTTGGAGGTAGAACTTCTCCAGAATTCGCTTCACCTCTCTATCATAGTTGACGCGGAGCCTATATTTTCGGAACTAGTCTGATTTATCATGCCATCCTATATTTTGCCATCTGCAGCTGGGATCCACGTTGTGAGTCGTGATGCTGACATTCTTGCAATGTGACCAGCCCCCTGCTATTTTAATTTTCTAATTGATTCTTTGATATCTCTGATTCCTGTTTTTTCTCTTATATACTGCGCTGTCTTGTGACCTCTCGATGAGAATCATGCATAACAACACTCAGATAAATCACTTGATAGCACATTATATCAGAAAAGAAACAGGAGTGAGCGATAATATAGGAAGCATTAAAGACTCAAATAACAGTTGACTGATAATATTGAAAAAATGTCTCACAACAACTGGACATTAAAACTCACAATATTAATCCTTTGCGATGAAATACAAAACTGAAGCTGGCGGAAAAAAAAAGGTAGCGAGAATTACTACACAGGTCCAAAAAGTATTGGCTCCCTGATGAGCCCCGGTGGACATTGTAGAAGCTGCTGCTGATATAGATGCGCATTGTCGTAATGGTAAGCCGGTTGGTCTCGTTGATCATTACTCCTGAGTTGCAAATTCGATCATTATGCTTGTGATCTTGTTAGGAAATTAGGCCAAGCTTTGTAAACAAAGGTGCCTCGCCGTAGGATAATGGTTAGCGAACTATTTTCGACCATAACTATTGTGGAGTGAGTTTGAGTCTCCCTGGGTTTTCTAGACTTGCTGCCTTATGCCAGAACTGCACTAAGCTTAGTGAATAAAGAGAACTTCAACGTGATATAATGGTCAGCAAGCAAGTTCTGCGGATCATTACTAATGAATATTAGTTCAATTCCGACAGGGTGATTCCAAATTGAGGTCCTGTGCATGACATGAGGGGTGATAACTCTGTATACATCGTGTTCATAGATACATCGCACTTCAGTTGCTATTAACTGTTTATCAGAATCTGTCGACCAAAACTGTCAACATAGGTTTCTTCAGTTTTTCAAATTAGTCGGTTTGGCTGGCTAAATGGCAATGTATATCTACGCACGTGTGTGTCCTGAGTACAGGTCATGCCTATGGAGCTATAGTACTGAAGATTTTATCATTAACTGCTTAGTATGTCTTCAAGAAAAACTTCCATTTTTGAAAATTTACCACTGCAAAATAATATTTTTTGGGGAAGTACAATTTACAAAGCATGTTTTTACTAAATTGGTCCCTTACTTTTTGTCCGGCAGCGTTCACGCTTGTTTTTTTGAATATTCGGACACTTTTTCTTTAGTGATTACTGCTCATCAAGTGGCAAAATGTTTTAATTGATCACACCGAGCAATGCATGTTACCAAAAAACGTTGGCCACGAGAAAGTTTTCATAGGGTGACAAGACCTGTTTGATTATCATTTCTGAATGAAAATTACAATGCAATTTCATTTGTTGTTCATCTTCTAGGCTAATACTAACATTTCAACTTCCAGCAGATACTTTATCAAGTTATTGGCAAATACAGTGAATGTTAGAAGACACCTTTGTGTATATATATATATATATATATATATATATATATATATATATATATATATATATATATACGGCACTTAGCTTATTCTGGTATTGCGATATAATATTAGGGCACGTAGTCAAATTAGCTATACGGAGGGTATCCACACGTGTGCACACACGCACACACACACACACACACGTGTGTGTGTGTTTGTATGTGATTCCATCAGTGTCCGGCGCTACTTTCCCAGAGGAGACAAAAGGACAAAAGGATATATCTGTGGAGTAAAAATGCAAAAAAATGTACTTGCTTGGTGGCAACCCTGTTTCCAGCAATGAATATTGTCTTTTCTATATGGAAACATTAAGCTGGAGTGACATAAAAACAACTGTACTGAACCATTGTCATCTATTGACTTAGAAGGTTCCAACTTTTGAAACCCTGCCCCTGCCTTGTCCGTGAGAAGGCTGGAAGGATATGTGTGTGTGTGTGTGTGTGTCAGTAGGGTAAAGTGTATTTATGTATTAACGTATTGTTTTCATGAAATGACAGAGTGAGAGTTTTAAAAAGAATTGGAAGATAAAGTACAGATCAAAAACGAGATAAATGTCGAACGCAATAAGCATATGATACAATGGAGGTTAGGGACAGCTCACTTCACACTAATGCCCCTCGGGAAGGCATGAATCCACTTCTTTTCCTTCCCAGCTAGAGCTAAATAGCAGGTCATTTGGGGCCACTTAGTCCTGTAAGGCTGTTGATTTGGGCATTGGGTTAGCATTCCGACCCCGAAAAAATCCACAAATGCTACAAGCAATATTTTGGTCTCCATGGAACGTTCTAGAATAGGATACGAATTCATTGCCCCACGTTTTGCTCGGCAAAGAGGCAACTTTATCCCAATCTGTGATACTTGACGTAGCATAAAGACAAATGGTAGGCATATAGAATACAAGGTTGGTAGTTTGCGTTGCGCCTGATAATATTTTAGAGTTGTTTTTTTTTTCATTTTCAAATATATAAATGTTTTTTTCCTTCATATTGCATGTGAGTAATTTTGTTGAACGTTTTTTCGTTCCTAATATTTAAATGAAATATAAATCCATTACATATTTTTATAATTATAATTCTATAATTTTACAATATTCAAATTTCTCAAATGACTTTAGATTTTTTTCTTGTAGGCTGTGTTTATTGTACTTGATTGATAATACGGCCCTCATTGCATCAATCTTGCAAGTGCTTAAAGTTTTCTTGACTCAAAGGTTAGCATTTGATTCTGTTGTTTTTTTTTTAGGGGGGAGGGCATTTATTCGCTGTCCCACAGCAGCAAAATGTGACACAAGGTCGAGCTTAACGTGGGAAAAATAGGAAACCATCCATCCAAAATGGCTCCAGCCGACGCGGCTACCGTTGAAAAGCTCATTGCAATGGCTAAACAACGTCCGCCACGAAAGCGTCCACCAGGGGACCTGCTCCTTTAAGTGCAATGGAGCAGTGCTGCCCCGGGGAAACAGAGACCCCGCAGCTGGGCCAAGTAATAATGGGAGAGCCGAAGGACGAGTCCAAAGGCCTCCCGATGCGCTTAGCAAACGCAGCCTCAGTGAAACCTCATTGGCTAACACTTGCACCGGCACACTCGGTCTTTGACACCACCCACACGCTAATCTCCCGCCCATTCGACGGGCAAGTGTCAGTACCTGCACCTCAGGCTCTGTCGTGGAATAGATACTACACTTTGATCTCGTCGATAAGGCCAGAAAAGGGGGGAGTGGATTTTTTTTTAGCAAGGCTCGAACACTGGCATCGGTACCAAGTACGAAATTATCTCAGTCATAACACAGGTTTCTAGAATGTTTAGTAAGCGTAGCTTTCGAATCCACAATGATAGGGCAGTGTGGGTGAACAGAACTCACCAGTAATAAAATGGCTTTTACCACTCTTCTATGGACAGTTTTCAAATAGGAGGATCTAACTTGCTCTACTAGAGAAAGTTTGCAAGATTTAGTTTCTGTCTAGCAGACAGCCAGTGTAGAAAGATCTATCCGTGGATAGATCTATGTTGTAGTAAAATACGAGAGACAATAGGAAGCAAATAGGAGCAACGACAAACAAAACAAAGATATCATTAATTACCAGAAGAAGAAGTTGTACTGATCAATGAATAACCCTAACCAAATCCTTAACCCTAACGTTATACTATCTATAACTACAAATCCCTGAATAAAAACTTGAAAGAATTGGATTCCCCTTGCTTCTAGCCGCTTTCTGTTGCTTCTCATTGCTTCTCATTGTTTCTTGTTTTCTTACATAAACCGTTTCTTCAAAATCTGCCGTCCACTTTTGATCTCTTATCAAAACCCAAACTGGAATTGACTTTATTTTTCGATCGTAACAAGAACCAGAAAAATCCTCACCAAAACAAGGGGTTTAAACCGGTAAGTAGATTTCACAATCTCTTACTGTTATCTGAAATCAAGACCAATTGATTTCCAATGTAGCGCAAGACTACTCAAGTCGAAGATAATTTAGCAGAAGGACAAAAAGATTTTTGTGACAAGTCTTGAACATCAACGAAAATGTATCAATCAGGTACATATGGGCTTATTTCACTCTTATAAATAAACACATTTATAGGAGATGAATAAATACGTTCATATTTAAAAAAAAACATGTTTACAAAATAAAAGTAAATGTAATCATTCTCAGTCGGAATAGGGATGGGAGTGCAGTTTACCTCTACAGCGGTCAGTCTTGTTCCCCCCATCCCAATTTTTCTGTTCCCTTCTTTTAAACCCGTTCTTGTTTTCCTCGGCCAATCAATCCACCCCGCTTTAAGGTTTGAGGATTCTTACTTTTCTTGAAATTCCTATTTAGCCATTCTATCCACCCTCTCTGTCTAATCCTCGGTTCTCTTTCCTCTGTCATCAGTCACCCCTGTGTATAAACCTGTTTAACAACGAGTCAACAACTCTCCATTCGATTCCAGTAATTGCCTGATGATGGAAATATGCAGTTTACATTCAACTTTGCTTTTGTTTTTTTTTCTTCTTCTAATATTTCCTTGTGGCTTTCATTTTCTTCTTCTAAAAACTTTATCATTCATTTATATTAGGATACCTGATACGTCCTAACCGACCCCATTCATCTATTTAGGTTCTAAATAGCGACTCCCGATCCGTCCCAATTGACAAATACACACTTATTGCTTGATCCTTTAAACCCTTCCAACAAAACACACCTTACCGCTACAGCCCACTAAAACGATTATAGTTGCTACTTCATCTGTATTCATGTCATTTAAGTAAACCTTTTATTTTAAAACTAGACTCCCTGTTCCGATCTGTTTGTTTCTTCTTGAAACTGGTTACTCTTTAGTATCGTTCATCGTTATTGTCTACCTTTCCTTCTGATTCCTCTAGATTCCATTAATCCAGGCGAGTGATCCCGTTAAGACCCCTATTTCCTCATAAAATAGCTCAAAGTCATGCCGGTGAGTTTAGGCAGCCGCGGTGGCCAGTCGACAACGAGGCTTGAGCGTTGATTTGTTTATCAACACTGAGATCAAGTTGACTCCTCGGTTTTATCGGCGTCAACAAAAAAGTAGGAATTTATCTTCTGTCTTGATCCCTATCTTCCTTTTGTGCTGACTTATTCTCTTCTCTTTTGCCGTCGTCCTGAATGACAGATCTCCGTGTTTTCGTATATTGATAAGAAAGGATCAAGCCATCCCACTTCAAGAAGAAGAAGAAGAAGAAGAAGAAGAAGAAGAAGAAGAAGAAAAAAGAATACTTTAAAAGTATATGAAGATATCGAGACCTGACAAGTAACGTACATTTTATTTTCAATGATAACTGCTGGTATTTCTTCCGAATTTTTTACGAAAATTTCTATTACAGTTGGACGTGCGCGTGCACATCCCCACGTATGCGTATGTGTGTGTGTATATATATATATATATGTGTGTGTGTGTGTGTGTGTGTATGTGTATGTGTGTGTATGTGTGCGTTTATATATATATATATGTATATATATATATATATATATATATATGTGTGTGTGTGTATGTATGTGTATGTGTGCGTTTATATATATATATATATATATATATATATATATATATATTTATTTACCAAAGTTTATGTTAGAAAAATGCAAGGTCTTATTTCATTGTATTGAACAAATCCATCTATACGAGTACCATTTGAAATCAAGACGAAATGAGAGGTAGATAGCTTTTATACTGAGCTGAACTGACATCTATTACACATCTACGAAATTCATCGTACAGAAATGGAAGGGATCATTTCTTTATGATAAATAAATACGTTTGTTTAAGAAAAATAGCAGGAATGGAGTCTAACTTGGCAATTCTTTTCAGTTTGGATTCACTGCATTATATTGACTTGATTTCCGTAGTTGTTAAAAAAACTTCTTCATAGCTGAATAAGTTCAGAGACCATGCCACGAATTATTGAGATACTGAAATTAGAATTGAATTTTGATTTTGCTGGTACTACGGTTTATCGACTCGTTGTATACACTGAATTGATGGCATTGAATAATCTTGTGTGGAACCGTCGTTTCACATGTGGGTCCTTTGCCGTATTCACCTACACTTAGTAAATAACTATTAATCCAGTAGTCTCTCGTGGGTAATCTTCTGTAGGTTTTTCATGTGGCCGATAAACAATGTTTACAATAAGTAATATGTAATGCACGAATCGTATAGGGACGTATAGTCCGCTTATCTCCCAAAACATTGCAAGTGTAGCGATTTCGACCCTCAATGTGTGCCAAGCTAAAGTAGATTTCAGCAATTATACTTATGCAAAAGTATCTAAGGTATTATGAAATGACCAAAATTCTATTTCGCACCTGATTTCAGAATGCTGGATAATGATAATAAGGAGAGACCACAAGACGGACAGTACATTAGAGAAAAACATGAATCAGAGATAACCCGTCATTGGATCCACTAGAATACTCTCTTAGCATAAGGCTGGTCATGTCATAAGAATGTCAGACAGCCATTGAACATCATGACTCATAAGTAGATCTCCAGAGATCATATGCAAAATTGTGTCCGACTGAAAATAAGACGGCTCTGCGACTTAGACCGGTTAAGAAAGTACTAATGCCGCAACGCCCACGATGGAAAGGTCGTGCACATCCTGGGTAGGGTCATATGTCATGATGATGATGATCCCTGGAGAAAATTTCATTATTTAGAAGAAATCATGACAAAATGAGAAAGACAGAATTAGTTCTCATAGCATTCCAAATATATAAGGCAGGACTTGATGGCTTCCTCGGTGGGTTAGATACTGTGGTATTTCCAACCCACGCCAGACGTCGGTGCCAGAGTGCAGAAAAGGCCATATTTGAATGCTGACTTTCTAGGTATGTGGGCGTGTTTTTGCATAGTGACTGGCACCACACAATTTTCCTACACTCATTCAGCATTTTATCGTACCAAACTAAGCTTATTATATCGCGTAGTCTCCCTATGGACCAACAAACTATTCGTAATGCACCTGTACCGCTTTAAAAGTAACACTACTACTACTACTACTACTAATTATTATTATTATTATTATTATTATTTCTATTATTATTATTATTATTAATAATAACTTTGTATCATTGGGCCTCCCGATGGGATCATTATTAGATCCCTGGTCAGTAAGGTAACGTGTCTATAATTTCAGTGCATTTTAGGGTAGAATTGACTGTATCGTACATATCCTTGGAATTTAGGTGGGCACATGCTAGTGTTTCGATGTTTATATTATGAAGAAATGTTTACTCAAGGAGATTCTCTGCTTAATTGCCTCACGTGTGGAAGGTCCGGAGGTCGATTCCCGGTATGCATGAAGAGTGTGGAAAACTCTTCATTAATACAAATTTCCCCGTGCACGCAGCATTTAATTGAGTACGCTCTAAACTGTGAGGTTATCTCTTTGGCAGACTGACATCCTGTCAAGGGGTTGTAATAAAAGCTTCTAGAAATAAAGTTCACGTCTCGACCAGACTTGACACTTGCAAGAACCACTAAGCTGACACATGAAACAGAAACTGGGACTTCGTCACCTGCCTCCATACTCCGTTGGGAGTTGTCTCCCAAGAGATGGGAAGCAATACTCCCCCCACTTTTTTTTATTAAAAAGATGCTCAAGCTCTAAGATTATTTGTATTATTGGACCTCCTGTAACACTGTAATCGAATTCTGTTGCGAACAAATAATAATAATACCTTCAGTCGAAGGGTTAGTTCCGCTCTCTTAAAAAATCTTCAATTGATCTTAGCGCGTTTAAAGATCTCCTTGATCGACGACGCGTCTTGTTGACATCAACACGCAAACCTTGTAGGGACAGTAATAATATAATGGAGAAGAAAAGAAAAAAGAATTAGTTGCCATTTCTTCTTGAGTGGCCCATGCAGATCTTTACCCTTTAATTTCATCTTGCAGGCGGCCATCTCGAGCACCGTTGGCTTGCTCTGCAAACAACACTCCCATATCAAATTCTCAACTTTGAGGGAACAAGATATTAGGCAACTGCTTGTCGTAAGGGCGGGTGATTCGCGTGTTGACAAAAAAAGTATAATCCACTTGAGTGAATTCTTAGAGGATAACTTTAAAGAAAATGTAAAGGAAAAAGGAGAGACGGAAGTGAAAATGGGGAGAGAGAGAGAGAGGGACAGAGAGAGAGAAAGAGAGAGAGAAAGAGAGATAGAGATAGAGAGAGAGAGTGAGTATGTGTGTGTCAAAAAGTAGAGGGATTAGAGTGAGAAAACTTCAGGGTGTTCAGACAGGCTATTTATATGTTCTAAACGTTTCTTGAAAACAGAGAGAGAGAGAGAGAGAGAGAGAGAGAGAGTGACAACATGAGAGAAGAAGTAAATTTGAGAGAGATATAGAGTAGAGAGAGAGAGACAGAGACAGAGACAGAGACAGAGAGTAGCTAGAAAGAAAGCAAAGAGAAGAAGAGAGTTTTCCTTCTATGTTGTACTCTACACATGTGAAGAAAAATTGAAAACCAGAGAACGAAGACACAGGAATGGAAAGAGACGGAAGAGGGCAAGTGTGATGAATTCTCCACTTACTGACGAAGTTGCGTGGGAGTGAGTTTCATCTTCCAATTTTGAAGAAGAAAGGTTGGACACGACCCGGAAAACCCATAATTTAGGCTCATACACGCGCACAATAACACAAGCACATCTACAACGATTCATACACATATGACTATAGACCTTTCCGCATACACGTAGCATTCATTGATGGTTCCTACAATGCACACATGCCCAAATATATCTTTTCGTCTGCCTGTGAGTCTGTCTGCCTGTCTCTCCCTCTGTATATGATTTTATATTAATTACATATATTTAGAATAATTATACTTATGAATATATATATATATATATATATATATATATATAGAGAGAGAGAGAGAGAGAGAGAGAGAGAGAGAAAATCAGTGCTCCGTAGTGACTCTAAGTTTTATGCCATCATCAGATCATGTTGACAATGCTTTCATGTGTATATCCATTTACCTATGCTCTATACCTGATACCAGATATCGAACACTCTTCACTCATAGACAACATAATCCTTAAAAATAATAACTATATATATATATATATATATATATATATATATATATATATATATATATATATATATATATATATATATATATATATATAATTTCTATTTAGATGCATGACATTATTTTGAAGATCTTTTTGAAATGATTCCTTGTCAATACACGGTGAACGTATAACTTAGCGTAGACAGCGCAAATAGAAAAAAAATGGGTCTGCTCAGGGAACGAACTGACGACCGATTGGTAGCTGTTTCCTGGTAGCGTTACTCTGACCATTGAGTTACATTGAGCCAAGTATTTATTCTATCTAGGCAGTCTAGACCCAATGATACATTTGCTGCCTCATACCAGAAAGTCTTTGCAAATAGAATTTCAAAGTATTATAACGCATCTAAAATTGTTTCCATCGAAATATATCCCTTGTTCAACACACACACACACACACACACACACACATTTTTATATATATATATATATATATATATATATATATATATATATATATATATATATATATATATATGTGTGTGTGTGCGTGTGTGTTATTTTTCCTTCAGCAATTATTGTCACATGGGCACCAATATACAGATACATATACTGATGATTTCACATATATATATACATGTACATATGTATTTATGAAATGTATGTGTATATATATGTGTCTCCAAGCGCACACATACGTACAACCATGCACACATGCAGACACATATATTCGTGCTGGACTCAACCGAATAGAACATTTGGTATGTTTGTCAAACTCGCCGCTCTTGGTCGGGTTCTCCGCACAATGTAATTATTGAAACGTTAGTTACATTCCACGACAACCCGACCCACCCAGCCAACCTGCATTATACACTTACATCCCACAACCCCACACAACCACACAAACCACCGGCTCAAAGAGATGAAAAATTTCTGCGCGGAGGCTCCTGTCTTCTCTTTCGCTAACCCGGGTACTTAACATACCATCAGCTTCTTCTCAATGAAGGATTTCCCCTTCCTCTAATATTTACGAGAAAAGGATGAAGAAGATAACATAAGAAAAAAAAGAAAATTGAGAGAAGACCGCAAAGACAAGTTCATGTTGAGTCACGCAAACCATGTCGTGTACTCTGTCTATAAAACGAAGATGGAAGTGTACGCTCTTCCGATTGTTGTCGCACCTCTTTATTTTTCCATTGAGAACTTTTACACGCAAATTAAACAGTATAATTAACTCCCTTTTTTTGAAGGAGTTTTTAAAATTGTTGTCGATTGAAAAAAATCAATATTTATTTATTTTATCAAATTAAGTATTGAAAAGCATTATTATTGATAGTCTGTAACTATTTTTTTTTACCTTTCGGCCAGACTTTCAGCATCATCATCAACGGTTTTTTATCGTCCAGTGTTAGACATAGACCTCCCTCGGGATTCGCCACACCTCTCTTGTAACAGAGTCAATATTTCCTGAACCTGTCTCATTCGTCTCACTATCTCGTATTCTGCTGGCCTCGGTTCCGCATTTGATCTCTTGGGATCAATATTGTGAGTCGTGATGTCCATCGGTTGTCTGCCATTCTTGCAATATGGCCAGCCAATTGTTTCGCAATGGTTTCTATGATGTCTTCGACACATTTTCCCCTAATAACCTATGCTATGCACTATAGTTGCGATAAAAAGCATAAGCAATTAAGCCGAAGGTAATTAATCGCAAAAGATTGATAAAAAGACCCCAACGATATTCTTTTCATCTTTTTCGTTCTTAATCAAATAGATTATTCTAAGTACATTGAAAATTTCGGAAGACTATGCTTATCGTTACAAACAGTTCGATAATAGACATATTCAACAGCCATAACTGGATACCAAAGGACGGCAAGTTTTTATCTTGAATTTTTCAGTACTGTTCACAGTATTCATGCAGAATTCAATTGCACCATGGTCAGCATTGTTTCAATTTTTCTTCGCGTATCAAATTTACCGAATCTGCAAGGAACCGTTCTCAAAGCTCCACTGATTACTGGAACTACCATCGCTGTAATATTCTATAATTCTATAATTCAGGCTAGGTTCATATATCTTCTTTCATTTTTCTTCAGTTTGACTTTCTCGTCCGTTGAGACGGCCATGTCCATTATTTGGTGCATTTACCTTTTTTTTCGTGAACAATTGACTTCGGTCTTCTGGCTATGATTAGTTTATTCCTCTGGTTTCGTCAAAGGCGCATTTTGTACGATTGATGCAAAAGCACCATCTTTCGCACAATATGGAAGAAATCTTAGAAGTGTCTTTGAAGTTCACTCAGCTCTTAGTGGCCAACCAATCAGGCATTGTTCGTCGTTTGTTCAGTGAAAATTCAGAAACTAGGAATATGATACGGTTCATAGTTTGGGAAAGGGCATCAGCATTTGAAAAGTTTTTGGGGTGATTGAATTTATTTTGGTTGTTTTTGTTGTTAACACAATATTTCGGCTGATCCATTCCACGGGCTTCTTCGGGTATTCTATCCAAATTTTTCTCGTCAATAGTAACAATGCTTATGACGTAAGATGCAGGTGTTTCCCTTTCCTTTCTTTCTTAGTTTGATCTGGATTTCCATACCTTGTCCCTGTTGAACACTGGAAGTCACACTTAGTTGAATTCTGCACTTGTCTGGCTCATGCACTGAGCTGAGATGTGGATGTTTGCTGCTTCTCTGATTTTTTCTGAGTTTCCAACGAAGTAAAATGAACGTACGGAAGGAAACATTGGTCAGCGTCTAAATCATCATCCTTTTCTTGCACGATGTTGAACAGGTCAATCTCGGAGAAATTGACCACTGGCAATGAAAGATTTATTTGGAGAATACAAAACGAAGAAAATAGTTGCTATACCTAGGACAACTTTCAGGTCCTTCATCTCAGCTTCTGGACATTTTCTCTCTCTTCCCTATTAGTGAATACTTTTTTTTCTAAGTGGTCCAAATGTTTGAAAAATCGTATTCAGATGTTAATAGGTGTGATGAACAGGAAGGATGAGACTATGATCCGAAACCTTTGGCTTCATACTGAATTTGCCCCGTATTGGCAGCATTCATGCTTGTTTTTTTTTTCTTCCAAAAAATCAGATTTTTGAAAATGATCACTGCCCAACAAAAGGCAAGAAAAGAAATATGGTCATTGGTAACTCCGATGTCTGAATTGATCACGGCACGCGAACAAAAGACGTTGGTCACGTGATGATGTTTATTGAGTGAATGATCAAACTTGTCATTATTTTTTAAATCTATTCTGGAGATTCAGAAACCAAAGACGAAATGGATTACTTTCACTTTACGTTTGATTAATATTACTAGCAGTCTGAGAGGTACTGTGGGTAAGTTTAAACACATGCAATAAAATGATACGTAACTTTTTAACTTTTCTTAAGACTTGGATCGTTAAATAAGCAAATGATTATGTGTGAAATAAAAACACATAATTCATCTATAGAGCAATAGTGAGTATAACAAAATACCCATGGATAGTAGACAAATATTGGGAATATATTATATAAATACATGGCTAAAATATTGCATGAAAAATCTTCATATACTTCTTGGAGAAAAAAATAAAACCGAAGTACAGTCTTTTATTTTTGGAATTGTTCTTAGTGTATACAGTTAGGACTAAACATATTCATTTGACCTTCTTAAAATCACTTTTAATATGTCGGTAGGCTATTGATGAGAAAGAAAACAACTTTTATTTGCCAACATAACCTCTTTCTTTGTCAATGCACTTAGCCTAACGCTTTTCCATAGATCACAGAGAGGGAACATCATGAAAATCTCAGATCAAAATTCAGTGCCAGCTCACTGACATATAGATCCATCCTCGTAAAGTTATTAGCCAGAATTACAAAAAAGGCAAAATCATTGCACTGCGATGTAATCTTTCTTAACTATAGATATTTTATAAATACACGTTCGACAAGAGCATTGAAACACTGTAAATTTATTCCACTTATTTTCAAATCTATCGTCATTTGCATGATCTGCATCAACAAATTAAATATCAATATTAAGGAACAGACGTGTGTACTAGACTACCGTTCGAAAGCAAAAAATCCCAATGGGTGTCAGTTAGGGGATACTAAGCATTTAGACAACTGCTGGACATCAAGACTCTCAACGTGGATCCCCAGAGATCATATTCGAAACTGTAGCCAACAGATACTCAGATAGCGTGACGATTTAGTCAGGTTCCAGAGATATTGGTACCAGAAGCATCCGTGATAGAGAGTTCGAGCGAGTCTTTGATAAGGTCTATGTCTAACGGCGGAAGTTGGAGGGCTGCTGCTGTTGTTAATGATGATAATCTTCCGAGCTTTCAGAATTCTCGTGTGCGAGTAAAACCTGCAATTACAACACGATATAATGATCTATTCATTTATCTGCAAAGAACTTTATGGAATACATTTAAGTTTGATGATATCGTTGTTGAACATGAGGAAAGGACAGTTTTCGAAAGCTTTGCATTCTTACATGATTTGAACCACTTAAGAATATTTATATGCCGGTAAAATCTATGATAACCTCGAAAGATACACATCTATCAATTAAATACCATGACTGAGACACTCTCAATATTTATTCATGCTATTCCATGTATATGCTAAGAAACCATCAACCAACTGCCAACAGTTCATTCAGTTTTTAAGTTGGTCAGTTGGATAGGATGGCTACATATGTCTGTATTGCGCGTTCAGAGCGCACCATTGGAGCTAGAGGGGTGAAAATTCAAACACTCCGTACGTCTAGAAAAATCACCTACTCCAAAATTCTTTTTTAGTATGGGGTTTCAATTTGCATTTTGACTTTTCTTTCTGAATTGATCACTTACTTTGAATCGAGCACGATTTATATTTGAATGTTCAGACTTTTTTAGTCTTCACTGCCTGACAAAAATCGAGAGAAATAACTTATTCATTGATCAACCCTTGTTCCATTTTTCAGTTGATCACCCCAGCACGGCATACTACCAAAAGACATTTTACAAAGGGTTCTATTGAGGGACTAATTTTTTTTTCATTGACATTGTTCTTTATCCTATGTTAAATGGAATTTTGTATGAATAGTGAAGATTGGATTAACATAGAGAACATTGATCCACGTATCTGGTCTCCGTGTAGAGCTTACGTGAACTTCACGGAGATGATATTCGCTTGAGTATCGGTGAATTCATTACTTGGTCTGGTTGGAGTTCATTGGTGGATGGCAGACACGAGTCGGGCACCAGTCGAGACAGTCTGAGGAACAGCCATAAAAATCAACATTTGCAACATTCCAACTTTCTAATCCATACATGGTTGTTTGTTATTTTGAGAGGAAACAATTTTGAAGATTTATCGGAATGCGTTTTACCCCCAATTCCACATGTAAACACAAACACAAGATGTACTTTGAAAAACAGAGAGTGAGAGGAGAGAGAGAGAGAGAGAGAGGGAGAGAGAGAGAGAGAGAGAGAGGGGGGATCGAAATTTGTTGGACATGTAAAGGTGTCCCAATCATTTGCCTGTTTTCTGCAGGGATGTGTTTAAATATATCACAGAGGTGGTTTTCATTTGTTTTGAAATCCTGCCCTACCTCATCTGATTTCGTAAATGGCTGAATTGGCTGGTGACTTTTAGCGAAATATGCCAAGATTTTTTTTGAATGGAGTCAGCTAAAGCAAAACACCCTGAATGACATCGAACGACAAAAAACAAAAAAAACAAGAATACATAAATAGTCTATAAAGCTTTACGGTTTTCTCAAAAGATTTTTTGTGTCATTATATATATATATATATATGTATATATATATATATATATATATATATATATATATATATATATATATATATATATGATACGTTATGATATAATACAATAAAGAGAATTATATAAATTGGGAAAAACATTGGGAAGTAATTGACTGAAATTACATTTTTTTTATACATATATCTATGTATATATTTAGGGTTCAGATCCATAAAGCTTTCTAGACCGCACACATACACACACACACACACACACACACACACACATATATATATATATATATATATATATATATATATATATATATATGTATCGCTGCAGTAGTTGATTGGTTTGTGGTATGTGTTTGCGAACTGCCCATCGCACGACTATAATCGTCCTTAAAGAGATGTATTTTATACCCACTTGTTTAGTCATCATCATCATCATCATCATCAGTCTTTTAGCGTCCATCGTTGGACATAGACCTTCCCCAGGATTTGCCACACTTCTCTATCATGGGCGTCACGGAGCCAGTACTTCCTGAACCTGTCTAGTTCATCTCTCCATCTAATATTTTGCCGGCCTCGGTTGCGCATATGGTCTCGGGGAATCCATGTTGTGAGTCGTGATGTCCATCGATTGTCAGCCATTCTTGCAACATGGCCAGCCCACCGCCATTTGAGATTTTTTATGGCTTCTATGATGTCTCTAACTCTTGTCTTTTCCCGGATGTGTTGTGCTGTTTTGTGGTCTCTCCATGTGAGGCCCAGCATTATTCTTTCATGTGCACGTTGCATGGTTCTCAGCTTACGGGTCTGTTTCTTGGTTAAGTTCCATGTTTCAGCTCCATAAGTGACTATTGGGAGGATGCATTGGTTATACACCCTTCTCTTTAGGATTAATGGGATCTTATTATTTTTGAAGGTTGAGCTAGCTCTGCCAAAGGCTTGCCATCCTAGTGTGATTCTTCGCTTGATTTCTTCTTCTTTTGAGGGTCTCATGGAGATTCGTTGCCCTAGGTAGATGTAGTGGTCTACTTTCTCGAGTTCTGTGTCCTCGATTTCGATCTTAGTGTTCTTATCTCCAATGTGGTTGTTGCACATGATCTTCGTCTTGCTGAAGTTCATGTGCAGGCCGACTTTCTTGCTCTCCTCATTTAGTTCATCTATCATTAGTTGGAGGTCGTGTAGGTTCTCTGCAAAAAGGGCTATGTCGTCTGCGAATCTGAGGTTGCTCAGATACTCGCCGTCTATTTTAATTCCTTTACTCTCCCAGTCTAGCCTTCTGAAGATCATCTCGAGGCAGGCTGTGAAGAGTTTAGGTGAGCTGGTATCACCTTGTCTTACTCCTTTCTGGAGCTGGAAGGGGTCCGAGTCTTTATGTAGCCTGATAACTGAGCTGCCGTGATTGTATATATGTTTCAACACTTCAACATATACTGGATCTACACCTTGCCGACTGATGGCCTCCATGACCTTAGGGATTTCTACTGAGTCGAACGCCTTTTTGAAGTCGATAAATGCTACGGCAAGTGGTAGTCTATATTCTGCTGCTTTTTCTTTCAGTTGATTTATCGAGTGCAGGTGGTCCATGGTCGAGTAGCTTCTTCTAAAGCCAGCCTGTTCACGTGGCTGGTTTTCATCGAGTGTTTTTGTGATTCGGTTGGTGATGATCTTTGTGAAAAGTTTATATACACAGTTGAGTAGGCTTATAGGCCTATAGTTGTTGAGGTCTTTCGGGTTTCCTTTTTTATATAATAGCATTATTATAGCAGTATTCCAATCGTCTGGGACTTTACTGTGTTTTAGACACAGGTTGAAGAGGACGGCCAGTTTCCTATTGATGGTTTTACCTGCTTTTCGGAGTAGGTCGATGGTGATGTTGTCTGGTCCAGGGGCAGTTCCTTTCTTTGTCTGTTTAATGGCTTCCTTCACCTCCCACGGGGTTACTTTTGGGAAGTCCTCTAGTTGTTTGCCCGTGTCTTGCGTATCTTGCTCATTGTTTTGCAGTCCTTGTTTGGACGAATAAAGTTTTTGGTAGAATTCTTTGGCGCGTTCGACAATCCTGTCTCTGTCTGTTGTTAGGTTTCCATTTTCCTCGAGTATGCTAGTTATTTGCCTTCGTCCCGAGTTGAGGAGTTTGTTTATAGCTTTGAAGCCCCGACCTTTTTCAAGAGTTGATTCAATGACTGCCGTTGTGTATCTCCTTCTGTCTTCTCTTCGTTTCTTCTTGATTAATTTGTTTAGTTCAGCCTCTTCAATTTTCTCCCTCGTTGTTGTCGGTGGCTTGAGGTTTCTGCGTTTTTCCATGAGATTTTTAGTCTCATCCGAGATTTTGCTAATGGGTTGTTTGCCCATTGGCTTGAATGTAGAGGCTACTTCAATTATTGACGTTGTCATTTTGCTGCTTAGTTCGTTGATGTTGGTGCTGTCTTGTTCAGTAAGAATTCTGAATCTGTTCTTCAATTCGAGCTTGAAAGATTGAACGTGCTCTTTTGGTATGTTTAGAGGCTGCGGTTTTGTATGGAACATTTTCCTGCGTTCTTTATTGGTGTTTATTTGTACTTTACATCGTACCATTCTGTGGTCGCTGCCTACATTGACTTGATTTAGGACTTGGATTTAGTAAGAACCGTTAATTGCCCAGAGTAAAAGATTCGGATTTTTTCTAAAATTAGATCTTATGTAATTCAATACCCGGCAGAAATTCTCTGTCTTGGCTCCTCCTTGGCTCTTTTGATTGAATTCGTGCTAACATTTACCGTTGAGTCAAAACTAATGACAGAGCCTCGAATTGTTAGCCCCAAGTTACTCATTCAAGTCACTACACTGTAAAGTACACACTCATAGATATGTAGATGTATACAGTAACTACCCACTTGCATAAGACACACATAAACAATAACCAAGATGAGAATGACAAGATAGGCATGAGACAATAAAAAAGAGATAACTTCTTGCGTGCTAATCGCGCTCACCATCTCTGTCAGGTCAACTACAATGTCTCCATCTTCGGTTAACCGGCCGGCTTGATCTTTTTTTTAATTACCCACCTTTGGCTTGGGGGAGTCCTATAAAGAAAATAACAACGCATAATTGTGCGGTTAGGAAGGTCTTCTTGATCAAAAGACAACGTTCTACATCTGGACACAACCTTCTTCTTTCAACAAGAATGAATAGCTTTTTACCCGATTTCAGTAATGGCTACAGCTACAGGCCATACTACGAGAGGGTTTTTTTCTTCAATTCTTGGGTGGTGGTTAGGTCTCAATCATGATAAATGTTCTTGGGATATATATATATATATATATATATATATATATATATATGTGTGTGTGTGTGTGTATGTGTGTGTGTGTATGAGTGTGTATTTATATATATATATATATATGTATATATGTATATATATTAGTATATTACATCTCTCTCTCTCTACATATATATATACGTTATATTACTTTGAAACTCCATTTGAAATAATCTCCTGTGAATACGTGGTAAGTGTATCACTTGGCCTTTTTCTGGCTAAACAATACATTAAGAGTGAACCTAGGGAGGTTGTGAAGGCCAGATGATAAATTCACCGTGTATTAAGGGGATGTCATTTCAAAAGGAATTTCGAGGTAATATAACGCTTTTGTAATTATTTCTGTCGGGTTATAAATCCATTTATATAATAATAATAATAATAATAATAATAATGATAATAATAATAATAATAATAATCACAGACGAGAGATCATAGACATGACCATGTAGAGGAAACCTGAAGAGAGACACAGAATTGCTCATCATGGTAGCCCAAAACAAATGCATCAGGACGAAATATGTCAAGGCGAAAATCAACAAAACCTAAACGAACAGCGAATGCCGCTAATGATGATGGCTATAGGAGAGGGTGGGGCTAGAGACCAGAGAAGACTTACTGTCGCTTAGCCTTCTGCGATAACCATCAGGCAACTGGTGTCAAACTGTAAACCACAGTACTGCCGTGGACTATGAGAGTATGGAGAGGAGGGCTGGGGACTTTAGGAGACTTGCTGTCACTCAACCTTCAGCGGTAACCATCTAGCAACTGGAGTGAAATACCTATTAATAATAATAATTATAATAATAGTATGTGCGTGTGTTTGCGCGCATGTTCGCGTGTGTGTGTGTGTGTGTGTGTGTGTGTGTGTGTGTGTGTGTGTGTGTGGCAGCAGCATGAAAAATGGGTTCAGCGAAAGGAGTTTGAATTTGGACTTGGGTAAGACGTAAATTCAATTTTCCTGGTTCTGTCCCATTACCAGGTAACTGTTGAATATATCTCGTTGAAGAGAATGAAACAGTGGACACTTGACAAACCATTTACACGTAATGATCTTACCTACCCAGTAAGTATAACACATAGTGAGCTTTGAAAAGGACTAATAAGAACATATATATGTGATTCGTAACATGTATTGGATAAGGGGTGCGTTATGCCAATCTTCCAGCTGGCCTTTAACTTTATTCAAGCATGGACCTCTGATGTTTTAGTTCAGTTTGAAACAGGGCCACACCGTGGGAGTGAGTGATGATTAAAGTCACTACACTTACAAATAAGGCTTAGATGCTAACCGTCGCTATAAAGATGGCGTCGGAGAATAAGTTTGTCAGTCTTGGAGCGATGTCTATGACGTCCCATTGCTAAGTTCGATTTTTATTGAATCTCCTTATTATGGTTTTATGTCAAACTAATATATGCTTAATGTACGTATAGCAGAATGAAACCTACTTTTATTATTACCTCTATGGCATAATTGTCTGAAGCATTCATATTTTGACATGATATTGGCACAATGTGCGATTAAGAAAGTTTCTTGTTTCATTACGAGTGAACCTATGTCAGTTGATAGTATCAATAAAAACTGTTCTTGAGTTTTTGAGAATGCTTTCGGCAATTCATTTATCTTGGCACAACCATGTTGCTCCCTGTGCAAATATTATGAAATATCAGTAAATGGACAATTTATATGTGATAATTATAAAGGCATTCTATCAGTAACTCATTGCTCGGCACCGATTTTATCCGGTAACAAATCAGGTCGTGAATAAACACGATGAGAATTTGGAGTCATTTGGGCCTTTGCATATATATATATATATATATATATATATATATATATATATATATATATATATATATATATATATATATATATACATACATATAAATATATATATATATATATATATATATATATGTATATATATGTATACATACATATATATATATATATATATATATATATATATATATATATATATATATATATATGTGTGTGTGTGTGTGTGTGTATGTATATTTCAACCATTTGGAATTGCCCTAAATTTTCAACAAATTGTTCAAGAAAAATTCTTCTGGGCAATAGAAAAGTTGAATAATTACGCCATTTACATAAACAAAATAACCATAGAGTTTGAAATACAAGGACCAGCTTTGATGCAGAATGAGCAACCTTTGATTTAAACATCATAATACATAATTGTTCTTACATGTATGCTGTGATTTTTACTTTCCATAAATACCTATCATAAGCCTCTCGATTATTTTTAAATAGCCAGAGGAAATCTTATCTACAAAAGTATTTACACATTAAAAGTAAAGAAATGTTGGAACTTTCAACTCCCTTGTTAGTCTTCTTTATTTCCATAAATGAGTCAGGATTTACATCGTGCAGTTTTTAAAACTATACAGGAATTTTTCTGTATGATGTTGATTAGAGGGAAATATTCAGAATCATACAGAGATAGATATAAATCCAGCAAAAATAATTATAACACAGTCACATTGACGAATAAAAACATCATATATGTATATATATATATATATATATATATATATATATATATATATATATATGTATATATATATATATATATATATATATATATATATATATATATATATATATATATATATATATATGCATTATTTTGAGCATACATATATATGTATGTAATTGTCAATGAAAAAGATTAAGGGTGTACACGTACATCATCTTATGAACACTCCCTCTATCAGTACACACATACGCACGCACACACATACTCATATATATATATATATATATATATATATATATATATATATATATATATATATATATATAAGTGGGGAAGTGAGTGAAAAGCATATAGATTTAGTTGTAAACGGAATATCGTAAACCAGACATGAAGCAGCTTAGGTATTGAATGGGTGGGAGGGTGGACAGAAAACACAAGTCCAAATAATGATAGTAACAAAAAAGAAAGATAGACCCACCCCACATAGGCACAAATATCTCGTTAACAGGGAGATCATTTGGTGGGATTAACAAAGTCATTGTTGAGGCCTCGGTCGCATTTAGCTGTTGATCAGGGGCACCAAACACGGATCAGCCGCTTTGGAGCCATGATTCACAGTCGTGTTTAACCCAGGTATTTGCGCGTCTGGCAAGCTATACATACAAACCAGCACGACTGTCTGACGTGTGCTAAGTAGCAGGAAATCCTTAGACAGAAGAAAGAAAGAAAGAAAGAAAGAAAGAAAGAAAGAAAGAAAGAGCAGCGAAGTAGGGTGTCGGGTGGCTTGGGGTAGCTGATGGTCGGGTAGTAATTGGATAACAAGGAGTCAGGATGTGTTACGTGTGGGTGTACTGTGTTCAGCATGTGTAAAGTTGACAATCGGGTTTGGTCTTCTGAAATGCAGTGTCCCTCTGATAAGCTCATCGTGTTCAAGATAGCAAAACGAAACAACAGCCTCATGAACAAAACTAGATTCCACCATGAGCTTTTCAGATTTTGCAAGTGCGAGAGTTCTTTGATGCAACTTAGATATCGCCATGTAGACCTACTCTTCATTTTCATTGCATTTTTTTTGCATTATTGATATTCATATCCTGGGAATATTCTAAAATGATACAATTACATTGCTGCTAAATACGAAGATTGTGAAGTGTTAGTCCTAATAATTTGCACTACTCCACCCGAATTTCAATGTTCACTGATGGTACCGAAAACAGAAAGCAACGAAGAATTGAAAAACAATTTCTATTTACGTTAAAAAAGCTTTGTGGCTGTTAGATCTGACACTGACTTCAGTTGAGGTTTTGAAGGAAGAATATTAAACCTGGTAGAACACATAAGCTTTGGTAACTCAAACTGAAACAGTCAGCAATACATTACCGCAAAATGTACCAGATATTATCCTTACCTAAGAACGACGTCAATCCTCGTCGAGGGGTGGAGTCATACGTATTTTCTGCTGAATCAAATATAATGAGAGAGAAGCCTGAGGTCGTTTACCTTCTCTTCCGCCTCTCTCGTATCTCTCTCTCCCTCACTCTCTCGTAACTCTCTCTCTTTCTCTCACAATCTCTCTATCATCAACTCACTCTCACACAGAAACTACAATCATACGCACTTTAGTAACCTGAATCAGATGAGGATCATAGGAAAAAAGCCAAAATGCCGTGACTACATCAAGAAAGGAAGCCAGATTTTTTTTACCTTTAGGCAAATAGACGAGTCACAGATATGACACAACAATGGTAAGATGTATAATTTTTCCTGAAAAATGACTTTATCACCAACGAACCTTTCTTTATCGATGGAATGAGAAAAATATCCAAGATTTCAATATACACCAATGCATTGACTGTTGAGGTAATGGATGCCATGGAATCATTCAATGCTGAGGGAAAACTATTATGGAATCATCAATAAAAAATCACAATTAGTGCTTTCTTGCTCCACGAGCTTTTCTGATACCTGAATTTTTTGAGGCATGGATTTAACTAACGAAAAACAATATTTTCTATTAAGATGTTTCAACTTTTGGAATAGGGACTCAATCAGGGACCTTGTATATAAAAAAAAACACATCATGAATTTTTCAATCAGATTTAGATCCGGAATATTTGCTGGCCATATTGAGTTTATATGCCTTTCCAGAATGAAAGCTTTCACACTCTTTGCTGAAAAAATGATTTAATCACTATTAAACCTATTTTCTATTCATGGAATGAGAAAAGTTTCCTACATTCCAATGTGCACTGGTGCATTGACTGTTAAGGTAATGATTTCCATCACTGCTGGCCCTTTATCAGACATGAAACCACATGATATGAATGAATCGACAAATGATTCAAATATCACTTTCATAAAATCATTCGCACTCTTTTATTGCTTCTCTTCAGTTCATTGTAACATCATTGTTTTTTGTTGTTTAGACGTCTGTGTTGGTTTTCGTTCAGCCTTCCCGAATGTGAATTCAACTTCCATAAGTTGATTTCTAACAGTTCTGTCACAAACATTGACTGCTGTTTCTATCCATTTGTTTTTTCAATTATTTTGTTGTAAAATCTCTGTCTTTACCGCATTGCATTGATTTTTCTATCCTGGTGAATTGACATCTCCCGGCTGTCTCCCAGTATGTTTTCCTTTATAACCTCCTCATTTCGTTTTCACTTGCACAAAAATTTAGACGCAGCTGACTAGGAACAACCAGCCATGCTCCACGTAGGATTTTAATCATTGCAATTGGCAGCTCTCTTATTGAAACCATGTTTCCTTTCAATGAAATCAGTCCAACGATAAGTTCAACAGCTCGTTAATGTCTATGAGTACCCTCTTTTAACAGCAGACTAATTTGCACATTTAGACTTTTTGGTACTTGTTTCAGAAATGTTGATTACAAGATGATTCCATGAGATTGTTTTCAGCATTAAATGATTCCATTATATTTTCCCTGGACTTTTCCTAAAAATATTTGCCAATAATTTAAATAATCTGATTAAATCTTATTAGTTTGAATTATATTTCATGAAGCCAGAATATAAAGCAATCAAACAAAAATATTCGTGTTATATCTGTGATTTGTTCATTTGCTGTAAAATAAAAACCTGGATGAGCATCCTCTAAGTGTGATGAATCCATCATGCAATAAGTAGCGCATATATATATATATATATATATATATATATATATATATATATATATATATTATTGTGTCATCCACAGACAGCTATTTCGTTGTACTACAACTCGTCAGTGTGGCCATAGACTATCCCTTATCCCATCCAGTACCACGTGGCAGGATTGAAACCTTCGCTTCAGACCCGGAGACCGATATCCCACCTCTGCGCTAGGGAACTGGACAGTCAGTAAGGCTGAATTTAAGCGATATATTTATTTAGTTTAAATTTTTCGTCCACCAGAGTGCTCTATTCCTATGGAAGAGCATTGCATAAGTTTACAAAAAAACGAGTTACTTCACTTAAAAATACTGTTTTGTTTTTTTCATTGTTATTTATCAAGCTCAGATTGGTACAGAGCATACAGTGTTAGCATATTTTCTTAATCGATGCTTTTGTGTGTGTCTAGTATGGAGACATTCTTGATTTGAGTCAGTTTTATGGCGATTAGTTCAGAAGAAAACATCCCAATTTGTAACTGCTTGATGTTACGAAACAACTCAGACCAGTACCATTCCTTGTCTGAACATGTTTTATTCTGCATTTATAAAACAAGTTCGTTATATTTCTGCACGTTGGAGACGTCAGACGAATTTATTGCTTTAATAGGCGACGATCACTCCATATCTCTGGGTCGTAATCTACTCGCTAGTGAAATTCTGGTTTTGCCCAGTCCGATTTTTTGGCCAACTTCGTTCTCCCGCCACTCACCACGATAACAAGAATAATCCGCACAAAATTTTGGGGAGGAAACCCTTAAAAAAAAATTACACACGAAAGTAGTATTTCCCTATTGTGATCATGATCAAGAGATTGGAAGGCAGCCCTTTCTCCAACTGAGCTACACTGACAAGTTCTATATACGCCTTTGTTTTGTCTATCATATATACAATGCAAAGGTTGTAGTAATCATCTTCAGTTGTAATAGAAGTAGGAGTAGAGTTTGACCCTGCAGCAGCCAGGCTTGTCATTTCATATGCTCAGAACTTTTTGCTTGCGAAAGCCACCTCATGTGCTTTCCTGCATTAAAGTGAATGTCGATATTTACTTAGCTAGATTAGTACTGACTCAGACCGGAATGAAGAAAATGAGAGAAGGAAGATAGTGTTACTCACTTTTTCCAAAACATCTGTTAGCCTAGAAAATCAGCATACGGATTCCTAGCTTTTACCTGGAAAAAACAAAACAAACTAATCACTGACATAAGTGAATAATCTCAGTCGTGCAGTAGACCGTATAATTGTAAGAATTTTATCTCAAAATGACCCCCGAAATATGTTTTTTTTTGTAGTGGGGTGGAGGGATTTACATTTTGGATTCATCCAGGAAAGGACTTTTTGTACCTGCATTGTAACATAATTTTATGACATTGACAGCGTCTGTAGATGTACATTTAGAATAAAATTGTGTTTGTGTGGGAGAGAGAGAGAGGGGGGAGGAGAGAGAGAGAAAGAGAGAAATAAAAATAAAGAAAGGGAGGTATAGAAAGAGACATAAAGCGTCAAATACATTTTGGTTGCAACCAAATGTGTATCTATTTAAATATTGTAAATTGAATATTTTTTTAATCTCTTATCAGCTTTTGATTCTTTCGTAACAGGTGGAAAATTACTACACGCTTTTTTCACGATGATAAAATCATTTTAAATATATTTTCGATATAATGTAACTTACTTTTATTCATAATCATTCTGTTGGATCATAAATCCATTTTCTTTATAACACATTTGTCTTGTCGGAAGAAACGAATAGGGCTGATACAGACCGTGAATAAACAAATTGAAAAATTTAAGTAAAAACAGTTATTTTGGCTAATACATAACTGGTGGCTGTTTAGCTCTATGATTAGAACAATGCTTTGTTGAAGCAACTATCCTATCAGTTGCAGGTTCGATTCCTGCTGCGACCCCGTTTTTCTGTTTACATTGTCTAGGCCACATGATACTTCCACCATGTTATATAATAGATCGTTTCAATGTAATATAACGCAATTTATAGTCTTTCTGTCGAACCCATTTTTCAAAAAAATTGGACTTCTCTTTCAATATTAAACCCCTCTTTTAAACCTCAACTTTTCTCTTTTTTGTTCTCATCTTAACCCTCTCTTTTTAGGATATTTTTTTTTTTTTTTTGGATATTAGCCCCACATTTTTCAAACATGAACACCCCTCCCTTTTTTCAAACCCCTACAACCCCACATTAATATTACCCCATTTTTTCTTTTTACAACATTATTCTCCATGTTTTTCCGACGCTGTAAAGAAAGAATGGCATTAAATCAATTTTTAAAATAAATTCATGAAACACAATCTGATTTCCACATATCTATTTTTCCATTTCATAAATTCCCTTGTTTTTTTTTTGTTTTTTTTTTTAAATTTTTTTACAGCAATTCACTCCACCTATCAGGGTGGATATTTATTCTAGTTTAAGTAAATTCGATGTATTAACGTTGTCACACACACACACACACACACACACACACACACACACATATAACCATGCGTGTGTGCGTTTACATATCTATATTATTCCTTAAGCCTCGAATGTTAATTTGCTTATCATCCTAAGAATGTGAATCTTACAACCGAACAAGTTTACTCGTCCTAGCGTTTGCCTATCCCAAATGATTGATTTCTGAGACTGAATCATTTTTTTTAGATTATTATTTTAATGTCATCGCACCCACGTATGAATGTCAAGACGCAGGGACTGATAAGTTATACGCGTGACATTTTGGCGGGAAGAGGTTTACTAATTTATGAATGGGTCTGAACATGATATCACTCCTTTCGCCACATCGTACTGCACTCCTTTACGATGAATGGCATCACTTTCGTTTATGCTGAATGTTTGCGGTTTGGATTCCCAGAAAGAATACAGTAACCGATACTGTAGATAACGACATGTAAGTTTTTAAAAGCTCACGTTTTTGTTTCTTTGTATGTTTTGATAGGCATACATTTATTTAGATTAGGTATGTTTTCGTCTTTCTTAGATCCGTGTCTGTAAATACACGGGTCTATACTCAGACAAGGAAAGTAATTGATCGTGTCGCTAGACGAGTGACCAAAAAGTCTGAGACATACTCTTGCATAAATCGATCCACACACACACACACACACAAAATATGTTGAGGCATATAATAAGGAAATTCCAGAACACTCACAAACAAACGTGCATACGTAAAAGAAATCTGTGCATGTGTATGAGAGAGAGAGAGAGAGAGAGAGAGAGAGAGAGAGAGAGAGAGAGAGAGAGAGAGAGTTGATTGACGAGCAGGGTTTTTTTGTGCAAACCAAACCAAAGTTCCAAAAAATCATTCTTTGTATTAGACGAAATGGCGTTAAAGACGAAATGGCGTTAAGGAGCGAAACAGTTACTATTAATGTATACCAGGAGAACAATAAGCGTGACCAGATGCAAAATAAGATCGCAAAAAAAAAAATGCACTTTAAACCTCTTTGATATTCATCCTTTATTTTCGGTTCATTCTTTTCGCTGACTAATGTAAATTTACTGCCTGGGTAAAGTTGTACTGAAAAAAAAATTCAACTGAAAATAAAGATAATGGACGGAGATGACAAGATTGTGTTGCACAAATCTTCTTTGTGCTCATCTTTTGAAGTCAGCGTTCGATATCATGGCTTTTACCTTGACTCAAATAACGCTCGGTGGTGCCGATGGTAAACACTTGATTAATATAGCCACCAAACATATATCCATATGTATAGATATATATATATAAATTCCTATAGCTGCTCGATTTGAAAAATAAATATCTATTCTATTTACGTTGTCTAGGCCAAGTGATACATTAACCGTGAAATGACAGAAAATCATTTCAGATATGAGTTTCAATATAATATAATACGATTCATATATATATATAATAACATCTAAATAATTGAGTCATCCACAGATAGCTGTTTCGTTGCATTACAACTCTTCAGTGTGGCTATAGACTATCCCTTATCCCATCCAGTTCCACGCGGTAGGACCGAAACCTTTGCTTCGGACCCAGAGGCTGGCATTTCACCCCTGTCCCACGCAGAAGTGAACAATCAGAAAGACTGACTTTAAGCGATGTATTCATTTATGCACAATCTTCATCCACTAGCGTGCTCCATTCCAAATACATATATATCGTTAAAACATGACAGAAATTATTCTTCTAAGTTATCTAACACCATCACCCATGCATGCATTGTCAGAAGCCTAAACTTCAGGTCAAGCTAATGCAGTCTTGGAAGAACTGCAATTCACAACAGGAGTACATTCTACAAATATATGAGTATCAAAGCTATAAGAGATCCCTTTCATGAGAGGTTGAAAATTTGAGGTAGAAGTTCCCAAAGTCAATACTGATCGTGGTGCGTTCCCTCAAGAAAGTGTCTTCTGCACTTCACATTCAATCGATTGGACACATTGATCCGTTTATTTTTTCACCGGGCCGTACAAACTATTCACAATGGCCACCATCAACTATCAATAATAATAATCAACTTAAAAAATCAGCACTTGTGTTCTCGACAATGGCCATGGATCACACCCATAAACAAATGAACGATAAAATCAAAGGAGATGGTAACCTAATTTGAATAGCAGTAACGCATCCGTTTAGATCAAAAGTATCACCAATGACTCAGTAATCGAGTCATTGATGAGTTTGAAACTTCTTCTGAAACGATATACTTAAACAAGCAATACAATACTATGGTCAATCACTCTCGGTTCGATCAAAGCTTTACAAAACATGTTGATACAATGATTGTTAAATGGGAAACCTATTCACAGAAGTGAGCAGAAGTTCGGCTGGATACAAAGGTACACATGGATTCTAGTTGAGTTTCTAGTTTCAAGAACATACAGCGATAGGAATATAAAAAGATATGATTACTATGTCATTGATAGGCTTGTAAAACGAGTGACTGACATCATCTAATAAAACTATACAAGACAACTTAAGCTGCAAGATAGTACAAGACTTTCTATAAATTTCAAGTTCTGTATCCAGCTTCTAGGTAAAAGAACATTGAAAAATCTACCAATATGAAAGTCTACACACTTTTAGAGTGATTTTGGTATAAATTTCGATTAATATACTCAGCAACTTTCTTTAATGGCGGCCATGTTGAAATCAAGACGGCTGTCGTAGTTTTGGTCAGATAGTGTGTGTCTTGGTCTTATATGAAAGGGCATAGAAGACTCTACCAGTACACGAGATTTCACACTTTTTCCCATTATGAACGACTTTGGTTGAAATTTCAAACTAATCAATTGTGATGTGTTGCCAATTTTAATTGTTATAGTGACTATTTTGATATTTAAGATATCGACTGCAATTTCAGTCGTGTAAGTACTGTTTTTAGATGAAAGGACATTGAACATACACTAGTATGCAATCTTTCATACTTTTTTTCATATTTTCAACAATTCTGTTTCAAATTTCAACTAAGCTGAATGGCGAATTTTCTTTATGGCAGCCACTTTTAAATAAAAATGTCATACGCAGTTTTATCAGATTGCATCCCCTGTCCTTTTAAAATAGATCATTGCGAAATTAATCAGTATGTAAGTTTCGACACTTTTTTTTCACATTTTCAACAATTGTAGTAGAAATTTCTAGTAATCTGCCGCATTATTATGAGATTTTTTTGTACTGTTACCATTTTGAAACCAATATTACGGCCGTAGTTCTGGACAAATCACGTGTGTCCCGGTTTTATATGAAAGAGCCTTGAAAGATACACTGGTAAGTAGGTTTACAGACTTTTTTCACATTTGTACGATGTGGCTTGAGATCTCGCCCACGCTACTGCACTATTTTCCCAGCGAATTGGTAACTAACTAACCATAGGTCCTGTCGATGTAATACAGTTCAGTAAGAATCTTTGAGTTGACTGGTGAAACCGTTGGGACATACTAACGGTACCTTTATTGAGTCAAAATGATTCAGGCTGACATTCAAGATCAGTGGCAAAATGGTGGGTTTTCATTGCAGTGGTAAAAATATTTTCCAAATATGGGCGTTCTGCAAATCATTGGCTAGGATATTTCGTGATGGGTGACATAATTGATATTAATCAACTCGAAAATCTCCTCTTTCCTTATAAACCTGGACTAAATAGGGGCTGTATAGTTATCGACTAAGCACAGCTTCATGTGACACATTACTTTCTCATAAGTTACTGATAATAATTGTATGTATGTTAAGGAGTTCAATATCTATATTCATGCAGTATAATTTATTTTGATTATATATACATTCATACATATAGCAAATTCCTAGTATATATATATGGGGCAGTAAATTCAATAGCAAGAGACCTGATTCAAGATTGTGTGGCGAAATACAAAGAAATAGGCTTTTGTAAAGCAATGGACAAATAACAGCTAATGATGATTATCTCTCTCTTCCTCTCTCTCTCTCTCTCTCACTCTCTCTCTCTCTCTCTCTCTCTCTCTCTCTCTCTATATATATATATATATATATATATATATATGGTTGATTATCAATTGCGTTATATCATATTGAAACTCTTTTTGAAATGATCTCCAAGCGAATGTATCGTTTGGTCAAAACAACGTAGATATACCTTAATAATAATAATAATAATAATAATAATAATAATGATAATAATAATAATAATAATAATAATAATAATAATAATAATAATAATAATAATAATAATAATAATATGTATACATATATGTATATATGTCGCAGAACAATGGATTCGCAATACAAACACGTTTTGCCGTTTTGGGCTTCTTCATGCAAACCTGAAGAAGCCCAAAACGGTAGAAACATAAACATGTTTGTGTAACAAATTTGGTATTTGAGTATATTAGAAGCTGTATTCTTTCAACTGGATGAATCCACCGGGCATTTCATGAAATAAATCTATCATACATTCGGATATTGAATCACTGATTTTGCTCTTTCGTATATATATATATATATATATATATATATATATATATATATATAATATATATATATATATATATGAAATGCTGCACAAACACGTTTATGTTTCTGCCCTGTTATATATATATATATATATATATATATATATATATATATATATATAAATATATATATATACATATATATATATATATATATATATATATATATATATATATATATATATATATATTCAGCATTATGCAACTAGAATATACGTGTTCCCATGTACATGTTTACACAATTTTGATATCGGAATCGTTCAATGCGGGTGCGCTAATGCAGGGGTGTGTACACGTTTGTGCACTTGTTTTTTTTGATGGAATGTGTAGTGATTGCACACCAATTTACCCACCCGCCTACTCGCTCTTGTTTTTCTTTTTTCCCTTTTTGGTCTCTCTTCGTCATTTATTTCCCCCCTTTCCGCTCCCATTTTGTGCTGTAAAGAGTCCTCTTTAAACTTCCGGTGGCGACAAGGAGCGCTACGCCACATCTTCTCAATGATCCGTAGTGGAGAGCTGATAAGACAGGTGGAGGCTGCCGAAGGATCCTTTTTGGTAACTTCCGGTACTGGAAATTTTGGTAAAAAGAGGACACTGGGTAAGACAAAAGAGTGAATAGAAGAAGAAGAAGAAGAGAAGAAGAAGAAGAAGAAGAAGAAGAAGAAGAAGAAGAAGAAGAAAGAAGAACAAGAACAAGAAGAACAAGAAGAAGAACAAGAAGAAGAAGAAGAAGAAGAAGAAGAAGAAGAAGGAGAAGAAGAAGAAAAAAGAAGAAGGAGAAGAAGAGGAATATTAAAACGAGAAGGAGAAGAAGTATGTGGGGAGAAGAAAAGGGTAGAAAAAGAGAAAAAATGCAAAAAAAAAAAGACAAAAAAAGAGGAGGAGGAAAGTGGAGAGACAAA
>CAUOPZ010000362.1:7500-32500 GCA_963457665.1 Thysanoteuthis rhombus
TTCAAGTATCTCACAGGGGCTTCACCCTTAGGTTTGGAATCAGATAGACCTATTGCCGTACTATTTTACCCATAGCTGAGGGACAGAAAAGATGGATTCATACTTTTCTTATGAGTATTAGTGCAAAGTTAAAATAAAAAGCTTTGACCAAAGTTCAAGCTAAAATCACTGATTCCATGTTCAAGCAGTTGACTTCTACACACTTGGATTTCTCTCCAGTTTTAGAAAAACACACGAAAGCTCAAATGTTTTATAAGGAGGAAAAAAAAGAGTGCAGTTCTCATCTCTGTGAAATAAGCTAGATTTATTGACGTAAATCTGGACTGGTCGGGTGTGGGAGGTCTGACTGACTTGGCTGATGCAATATTTTTAAAGAAAATCCAGCACCAGACATGAAGAATGACTCGTTCAGTCATAGTGAATGCAACAGCCACACAGTACATAAGCCTACCCAATATCATTTTGAGAATATCATGGATTTAATCAGCCCTTCAGCTTGTGTGCCTATCATTGAGTGGGTGCTTTTCTTTTTTTGACCCATATCTAAGGGGAGGAGTGTATTGCATTCCTGGTTTGGAAATCAAGATATGTGCTTCTCCCAGCCTAGAGAAAATCTGTATATATCTGACATTGCCAAATGATCTCATTGGTAATAATTCAACCCTACCTTTCATTATCAAAAAAAACAAACTTTTCATTTAAGGAAATTGAGACTTGTTCATTTATCTTGGTTTGACAAACAAGAAAGATTTTTCTTTTAATTTTTTTTTATGTATACCTGGGTTTACCTTGCCCAGGATTCATCCTATGGCCCATAAAAACAGTGCACGATGCCCAGTTTCAAGGCAGGGTTTGGCTAGTTGCCCCAAGGCAGTTCCTCTCCATTGCAAAGGGAAGGTTGTGAATTGCCCTGACATCTGGGAACTGGGTAATTTTTGTTCTTGCCCACACGTACACATGTGAGGCCCCACATTGAACTTGCTGTCATGAAGAGACAAATAAATTCCCCCATTCAGCCCAACAAATGTTAAATTAACCCCATTCCCCCCAAATTGTTTGTCAAAACTCATTTGATTCATGGTCATTTTTAATGCAGGCATTGAAAGTGGTCCTCATTCATTGAACTATGAAAACATGCATTTATATTATGTATGTGGATATCTTCCATGCATGAACTGATTATCACTGCCTACAGCTGGACTGTTGCAGGCACCAAACAAAAAAAAAACATACTTACTTATTGCTTTCTCTAAAATTGTTTGCATGTATGTGTGTAAGATAGATATTAAATATTTTCTTAAAACTATGCAAATATTTACACTGCATCCAGTGAGCAGGTATTATGATTAGAGGCCTATCTACCAAAGCTCAATATGAATTGTTATAGGGCAGTTTTAGTGAGTGGTATTCTACCAAATACCCTTGTTAATCATTTGTCTTACAGTCTGGCATATGTAGTGTGTACATATACACTGTAGCGCCCCCTATACTTTTTTTAGTCAGGAATTAAATTCGAAACCCTTCTTTTAGCTAGATATCGAAAACATCACTTCCTATGACTTTTTCTTTAAAAGCCCTGGACGCACATGGTCAAAAGCTCATTGGTGCCAGTACCTCTACGTAGTTATGCTCTTCTGCCCCAGCTCTTGTTGCCGGCTACCCTTTCTCTCTCTTTCCTCCTCTCTGATCAGTATAATTTTGCCAGCCTCCCGGCCACCGTTCCTAACCATTTTTTCACTGTGACCAATCTCTGTACTAACATTGCCCCAAATATGTACAGCTACACAACTATGTCCTCACCAAGTGCTCCTAATGCGTATACACTTCTAACTCTGATGAATGGAATGGCAATGCTTTTTACTATCTGATTGTCATGACAATCTCTCCTAATTCTCTTCACTTCAGGAAACATCCATGGATTAAACTCCATGTTCTCTCTCTTTCATGGTCTGTCCATTGAGTGTCTACCAGCATCAGAGAATAGTCCCCAAGTTGCATTCGCTACTTAGCAGTTAGGCATACACACTGAAACCAGACTCAATAACCATTCTTTGCTATGCTCTAAGCCTTAAGGATTCAAAAGCAATTCAGGCATCTCTGCTTCAGCTTCGATGCCTCTACTATCAATGACAACAAAATTCTCACCTTTTGCTATCTCTTCTCTTTACATGATTGATCATATTAATGTTATAATTGTATGTATCTCATTTTAATTTTTTATTTATCATTACTGTTCCTGTATTAAATGTATGTTTTATTTATCCATCCAAATACTTTTATGTGTTCCTTTTTACATTGTTTCATCTCCACGTCTACATTCATACTCGGCACACATTCTCTTCATACATCTCCCTTCCTTTCTCCACTTTTCCGCTGATGCCATGGAAGCCCACCAATTCCAGCAGGTGCCCATTTTCAACCATAATCATGTAGAACCAAATTTCTACATACTGTTGAACTTCCCAAAATGAATATATCCCACAACATAAATATTGTGTTATATTATTTTGAAACTCTATTTGATATGATCTCCTGATATTAAATGGTGAATGTATCATCTGGCCTAAACAATGTGAAATAGAATAAAGAATTAAAGAAAATGGAACTGTTGCAGGAATCAAGCATGCGACCAATGGGGTAGCCTCTTCAACACAGCATTGCTCTTACCATTGAGCTAAACGACCACCAGTAATTCAAACTGTCAGCATGGTAAAAATAATGCTGTGTTGATACTGCTACCCTATGGGTGTGGGTGTATGTGTATATATATATATATATATATATATATATATATAATATATATATATATATATAATATATATATATATATATATATAATATATATATAATATATATATGCATCAACAAATGTGATTAAAATCTTCATTGAATTCATTTTCCACTGATAATCTGCTGTAAAGAATTATTATGAATATGAATGATCAACATATCACTCTTTCCCAATAAATAGTATCGTTAAATTTAATGACTTGAAATATTTCAAATAAAAGATTAAATTGGATGTTCCAAGCTATGAATTTCAATTGAATTCTTCCAGCAAAATAAATAATAAGGAATATAAAAAATCTTAAAAAAGCCGTACTAAATGATTTATTAAACATATCAATCAAAAATATAGACCCATAGAAACCAAATTATACTTAATTTTTCAAATTACAATCTCCATTCGAAAGTGTGTGTATTCATATCTATATGCATGAAATGTTTACATATAAATGTATATGCTTGTATGTGCCTGAATATTTAATCCTATAAGACATCATTGACACTTTGTCAAAAGGTGGGTGTGCAGGTCCTGCATCAACCAGTGCATTACTTATTTCCACTATGTTATCTGAAGATGATCTGGGAATTTGCCAATTGAACATTAATAAAGATACAGGCATCAGCCTAATTCTTTAAAAGAGGAAACTTTTTCATCTATTTTTATTCAGTTCCAATTATTGATAAAAGGTCTCTTTCCATTTTTTTTTTTTTTTTTTTTTTTTAACCCTCTCAATACTCCAGGGAAATGGATATCCCCAGGTTTCTATCACTATGTTACTCTACACTGATTTACTTAGACTAATTTCCTCAACTTTGTGATTATAGTCTTAACATTTCAGCCTTTGCACTCTCCAGTCTTCACTAGAGAGATTACTAGATATGATTAACCAACACTCTTATCCACTATGCCATAGTAGTTAGAAGTCCTAGTTAAGCATTTGAGGGTTCAATCTTTGGGTCACGTAGTGCAAAAAAGAAAAAGTCACATCCTTTGGTTCACAGGAAGAAGTAGACCATTGACATCACAAAGATACTTTAATAGATATCCCCCCCTGGCATGGACAATGGAATGAGAACAAGTCCCGATCCCTATCCCAGATTGGATAACTGGTTCAGTCGAAAATTCTCAGGTTATCCACTATGACAAACACCTGAAGAAGGCCTGAGAGTACTACGGACAAAATGTAACTAGTGATACATCGAATCATGCTATAGGTGGAGTCTTGCAGCCAAAACATAAAGGACACTGGCGACTCTTACTCAAAGAAACTAACAGATACAGAATCCAGGTACTTCACATTATATAGAGAGCTATACACAGCATATGCAACAGTTCGTTACTTTTGCCATTTACTGGAGGGTCACCAATTTCACTTATTTACAGACCATAAACCTCTGCTTGGTGCACTCAAGACAAACACCGACGAGCACTCATCTTGATTGATCAGACAACTGGATTTTTTGCTTCATTATATGACAGATATTCGCCATATTAATGGTGAGCACAACATCCCAGCAGATGTACTGTCACACAACGTAAACACCTTCAAGTTGCAACCCGCGATAGATGCTAAAACGTTAGTAGAAACACGAGAACACTCTGCTGCAGAAATATCTATCTTCAAATACCCCTGCATTAAGACTACAAAAAGTACCAGTGCCTGATACTAATGTGGAGCTGATATGAGACTATACAACAAAGTAGCCATGTCCTGCTGTCCCTGAAAAGTTGTGACAAAATGTATTCAACACACTCCTCATTATTTCACAGCCCGGAATAGATGCCTCGGTCAAGTAAATATCAGAAAGATATGATTGGCTGAGGATCAGAACCAACATCCAATGCTAGGTACAAGCGTGCATTACGTGCCAAAAAGCAAAAATACGTAGACACAGCCAGACGAAAGGTGTGCACACATACACATAGATATTACAAGCCCATTACCACCTAGCAATGGGTACACCTATCTACTCACGTGCATTGACCATTTCAACCGCTGACCAGAAGCCATACCTCTCAGGTACCCTATTGCTGGGATGGATAGCCCACTTTGGCATCCAGTTTGTAATAACAACAGACAGTGGACACCAACTTGAAAATCACTTATTCAACAAAATTACTAACCTCTTGGGCGTTATTAGAATAGGTGCAATAGCATACCATCCAGAATCAAATGGTTTGATTAAGTGATTTCATCGCTCCCCAAAAAAAGTATATAAGGCACAACTGGACCACATTCCGTTCTCCTATAAAGACAGATTTGGACTGTTCATCAGCAGAGCTGGTACTAGGCTGCGTCTTCCTGGGCAACTTGTTGTGAACACTCCAGTCAAGGTACCAGATATGACATCATACCTTGATAGACTAAAATTGAAAATGGCAAACATTACACCTACTGCACCAACAAAAAAATCAAACATAAAAACCTACGTACTTAATCACCTTTTACATTTAGGGGACAGAATCCTGGGAGATTTTTTTCTATGTTAGAGCTCAAAATTGATGGAAATAATTTTTCTTACTCTTAGGGGTCAAAATCAAGGGGGTAAATTTTTTCCTTTTTTTCTTTTTGTTTCCAAATCAAGGATGGAGATTTTTCAAAATAAATGTTCCCTCTCAATTGTCACGGTTTTATTTTCATTTTTAGAAGTCAACATCAAGAAAAAATTTTAAAAATCGCTGGGTAAAGTTTTTTTTTTCATTTTTAGGAGTCACAATCAAGAGAGAATATTTACTTTTATTTTATGGGCTTTTTTTCTTTTGGGGAACTTTTCTGCCTTTTTAGTATTACCCCCCCCCCCATTCAACATCAATCCTTTTTTACTATTTGCTTTTTATATTTTTTAACATTATGCCCCTATTAAACTTTAATCCATTTTTCAGCATCAGCACCCCACCTCTTTTTGGTGATTAGCCCTACTTTTTTCTGGCATTAATGCCTGTTTTTAACTTTGTCCCCAAGACTCCTTTTTTTTTAAATTAGTCCCCCTTTTTTTCACATTAGCCGATCATCCTTTTTTACATTAGCACCCCACTTCTTCAACATTAGCCCCTTCTTTTCTAACAGTGTATAAAAAGGTATTAAATCAATTCTAAAAACAAATTCAATTAAGTGCTATCTGATTCCCACTTATCTATGTTTTTATTTCTTTTTTTTGACAGCAATTTACACCACCCTTAGGGTGGGTATTTAGTCTAGGAATAACAATTCCTCATTTCAGAAATTTAGACAAAAAATAGTCATTATTTTTTCAAATAACAAAAGCAATGGCATTAAGTGTTCATTTTGTATGATCCCTGAAGTTAAGCAACATCACACCTGGTCAGTACCTAGATTGGTGACTGTTTGGGAATATATTCTCCCAAATCCTCCTATAGAAGAGACCGATCACTACACTCCTCTCACTAACACCTACCAAATGAACCCTCTGACTGTCTTGGCTTCAAGCAAAAAGAAATGAATGAGTGAATGAATGGAGAGGTTCAAGGAAATTCAATCTTTTTCGCAAAATCAAATTTTGTTGCAATTAACCAAGTCAAACCAAATGGTACAAAAAGCTATAAATTTGACGTGATATTCCATCTTGCATGTCTGAGTTAGGCAAAACAAAGGTATATTATTTCAAACCACAGTTCAATTTTTTTATCCCTTAGTTACACTTGCCTGTGTGATCTTCATCACAAAACAGCATAATACATCAAGAAAAAACAGGTATCAGATATCCTAGGAGCCATTTGCAAACTTTAATCCAGCATTTAGCCATTAGCAAACTTTGCCAGGTGGCTAGGATAACAGATTATTGGTGGACAATGATCTCTCAAGATCATAGGCCAAATTTTGCCCCCCCCCCCTTGACAAAAAGTAAGGAAGCATCTGGACAAGTTCAGAATGTTTTGGTACCTTGATGCTCAAAAACAAAAAAAAATTGGCAAACTATGAGGAAGACTCCTGTCCAACAATTGATTTTAATAGGCTGATTGATAATACTTGCTTTGCTAGTATGCCCACAGGTAAAATAAATATCTAACTAGTACTAAGTAATTAACTCACACAGAACAGCTAAGCTCATTTTTATACCAGCCTCTTGTGATTACTACAATAAATTTTATTTTCTTTCTTCAAGTGTCCAGAACAAGGCTCATTTTGTATGCATTGCCCCACCCTCTTTTGGGGGACATTTATCCCACTTGATGAGTTTTTGTTTGAAGTGTTATAAAATCTACAAGACTTCTATCTATTTATTTACTAGTTATTACACATTAAAAAAAGATCACATATATATTTGAATTTCTATAAGATGATTTTTTGTTTGAATAGGAATTTTATATATATATATATATAAATTGCGTTATATAAAAACTTATTTGAAATGATCTCCCGTCATTACATGCTTAATATATAACACAATTTATAATTCATTATGTCTGATCAAATATGTCCGCTCCTTAATACTTGATTGCTGCATTGAAAAAGATAGATAGACCAAGAATAAATGAGATGAGAATTTGGGTTGAAAGCAGTTATTTAGGCCTTTGCATTATTGGTGGGTTATTTAGCTCAATGGTGACAGCATTGCTACATTGAAGTGGCTTCGCTATCGGTGGCAGGTTTGATTCCGGCAGCAGCTCCATTTTTTTAAATTGTTTATCTTATTTACATTGTCTAATTTAAATAATATATTAACTTTGTAACGAAAGAAATCCTAATGTTGTCTAAATTGAGTGATATATTATCCTTGTAATTTTTGCTGTCCTCCCCTTCACCAAGCCCTTTTGGTCCCCTGATCCCATTAATCTTGTACCATAAACAATAAGCAAACACTTCACCATTCCTGGACTGTAAAGTCCAAATAAATAAATGAATGCTGTACAGCATACAGTACAAATTTCAAACCTTGACTTCATTTTCCCTGATGACGGATCCATTAATTATGGCAGAATCAATATTTTTTGTCAAAAAGTAAAAACAGCTTTAATCTCAGAAATCCTCTGTGATTACACAAGAGCGTTTTTTTTTTGTTTTTTTTAATGGTTAACCATATGCTATTGTACGGCTCGCTATACTTTCAGTTTAGAATTAAATACGAAAGCTTCCTTTTAGCTAGATATCAAAAACATCACTTCCTACGATGACCCCCCTATAAGAGCCCTGAACATACATGTTCAAACGCTTATTGGCACCAGCACTTCTAGCTGGTTACACTCTCTCTCTTTCCTCCTCAGTATCATTTCAGTAGCCTCCCAGCCTTTACAATTTTTCTGTTGTGATCAATCTCTGTTCTAACTTTGCCCATTCCAGATCTGCACAGCTACTCACCACTAGCTCCAAATGCATATACACCTCTATCTCTCATGAATGAGATTGAAACGCTTTTTATTACCAGATTGTCATGATGATCTGTCTCCTAATTCTCCTTACTTTGGGAAGCACGCATGGATTCAACTCTATCTTTTCTGTCTGTCTGTGTATTCTCCAGTATCAGAAAATGGCCCCCAAGTTGCTCATATGCAACTTGACAGTTCGTCATACACACTGAACCTGGTCTCCGTAACCATTCCTCTAAACCTTATGGATTCAAAACAGGCCAGTCACCTCCACTTTGACTCGGACAACTGCACTATCATGGTAACAAAGTTCCCACCTTTTGTTTAGGAGCTATGTCGCATCTTCTCTTCTCTTAACACAATTGTTTCTATGTTGTCTCTTACATATTTTCATTACAGTCCTGTAGCATTAATGTTCATATATTAAATGTACTTTTTATTTGTCTATCTAAATACTTATATGTGTCCTCTTTACTTTGTTTCATCTCTGCATTCACGTCCATATTTGGTGTGCATTCTCTCCATATATCTCCCCTCCTCCTTCAACTTTTCCACTGATGTCCACATGGGCCCACAAACTCAGTGAAGAACTCTATAGAACTACATATACCAACCATCATTCCGATAACTGATGGTACCCATAAGCATATGAGACTCTTAACTCTTATACTATTTTCTTGCTGTTATAACCAAAATTAAGCTTTCAAAGAAGATATTTGATCAGTGCAATATGTTGAAAGATAAAGTATATGCTTGTAAGAAAAAATATATTGATAACTAACAAAAACCATGAATTTCATAAAACTGCTGTGTAATGATCATTAACAATATTCTCTCCTTTTTACACTTCTATTTACAATCATCTTGATATTTTTGTTGCTTTTTTCCAATTTTATCCGGTCCGAGAAAAGTTGCAATAAAAAGCAACAAAAATATTATGGTAAACATCTCATAAAAATGAAAAATATTGTTAATGAATTATTCTTCACCAACTAAAAAAAAGAGAAATTTGTTTACAGTATGGTGAATTTGCGTAAAAAAATTAATGTGTTAAGTACTGTTTGAACAACTGGCTTGCAAGTATTTAATCGGCATATAAACCGGGTTTATATTGTTCTTCGATTATGGTGAACATTGCTAAGCTTCCTCCTAAATTCCCATTAGATCATTCAAAACTGAAACGAAAATTATCAAAACCACAAATATTAAGGGATAACTAATTAAAAAATATATATATATATATATATATATATATTATTAAGAAATAGTTTTAAATGCGTTATTTTACTATGAAACTCAAGTTGAAATGATCATTTAGCCTAGACAGCATAAGTAGAATAAATAAAGAAAATTTCCTGCAGCAGCCCCATTATTCATTCTACTTACACTGTCTAGGCCAAATGATACATTCACCATGTGATAACGGGAGATTCTAAATGTCTGCATCAAGAAACAAATAGAGCAGATATAGACAGTAAATGAACAAAATGAGAATTAGGAGTTAAAGCAGTTATTTGGGCTTTTGAATTACCAGCAGCTGGTAAGAGTAATGTTACATTGAAGTGGCTACCTTATCGGTCACAAGTTCAATTCCTGCAGCAGCTCCATTTAATTGTTTATCCTACTTACACTGTCTTGGCCAAATGATACAATCACAGTGTAATAATGGAAGATCAATAGAGTTTCAAAGTAATATAACGCATTTATATTATGCATATGCATGTGTGTGTTTCTGTATTTTGAGTGGTCTCTTCCTATTCTCTTTTTTCTTTTTTTCTATATGTTTAATCAATTCTATCAGATTTATTAAAAAGTGACTGAACTCATGGAAGTGTTTATTTCAAATGGCTGATAGAAGATATTTTCATCAATGAAATTGTTACCTTTAAGTGGAACAGTCCATTGTGAGAGACCAGGACAGAGAAACAAATAGAAAAAGTCTCTCTGTCCTTTATAGAGACAGATTTATTTATTCATTCAGTCGTTACTGCTTTCATTTATTCTTGCATATACATGAAATGAAATGATCGAAGATGATTTCCAATCTAATCTGAGTTGAAAAAAATGTAATTCCTCTATTGTCCAAATGACAATTGTCACAAGCTGATGAATAATTCTATGATGGTCATTTCTTTGAAATTGATTTTGAGGATTTTATAGATTTTACATGAAATCTAGACCATTTTGTTCCAACAGATTTGGTAAATAATTTCTAATTCAAAATATAAAATCAAAATTAAAATCGTTTTATTTTGTTTTAAATTTTAAGCTCAACATGAATATTTTTTGATAAACTCTGCTTCAGTTGTTAGTTCAAGTTGGCAAGGTGTGCCCGATGCTCTCTGAGTAATAAGAACATAGATACGCTTGTTCGATCTTTTAATGCCATTCAAAGCCTCCTCTCTCAAAAAACAATAACAAAAAAAACTTCGTTGAAAGCCTATTCCGTCCTTCAAAAGACCCTTTCTTTTGAAACGTTGTTTTGGTATGTCAGTCCGTCTGTGACTTATACGAGCTACGTGCACCAAAAAGAAGCTAGATCTAGCTTCAGAAGAGCTAAATCAGCAATTTTTTTTTCGGTATGTCAGTGACGGCAATAGATACTAGTATGTTCATGCATCTGAAAAAACAATCGATCAGTGACTACTGATATCGATGTCAATTATTCTCGATTCTACGGTTTGGAACGAGACTTAACTACTATGATAAATAAGATATGTTTGGGGTACAATTTAAAAAATCGTAGATCCTAAAAAGTGCGACCCCTCCACAGTATCAGTAGTATTGCTTCATTTCCCAAAATAATACCTATCCAAACACTCCTAATTCTAACGTGGTGCGACTGCGATGTCCGAAGTCAGCGATGATTTGACCATACACCGCAGCACATTTTTCAATGGTATGTGACGCTTTGAACTGTGTTGGAATAAATTAATAATTACTGTTTGTAATTCTATACCACAATCATTGGAGTAAACGAAACTAAGTCTGTATGAGGGATCGCACTCGTTCTCAAGGACCTCGATACTCAATTTGGACACGCAGCCAGAACAGGATTCATGTGTACGTATATGTTTAAGCCAAGGAGTATAACTAACATACGTATCTGATCAATGCATGCACATACATTCATCTGAAGCTATATACACTCATATCAATGATTAAATACAAACATATGAAGGAGTGCATGTATGTATGTGTTAAGGAAGTAGGCAAGTCTGAAACACAATTTCAGTTACATGTGTTTCGGTTTTTGTTCAAGTATAAACTAATGAATGAGTAACTATTTAACAAGTCGGATTGAATGTATTTTATTGTGTAGCAGCAGCTGAATGACAACACCCCAGTCACACAATTTATTATCATTTATGCCATCAAATAGTAGCAGCAGTAGTTAAATTACTTCATCTCGCTCAACGTTGTCATTTCTAAATTGGACGGAAAATCCATCTATACGTCCCATTACTTCTTATTGTAGTAGCAGTGGAAACTAAAAATTGAGTTACGTTTTTTCGGATCTGCAATTTAATGAATATTATGAATGAATGAACGGCTCCCTTCTTCAAATTTGTGTTTCATTTATTTCAATTACCTAATACTTGGGCTTTCTTTTGCTTTTAAAGGCTTTAGATGTACTCAGATGTGTCACATGTTTATTACTTTCTTCATCATTTGATGGTCGATGTGGCCAGTGCATTTCTGAGTGCTTCTAAAATCTCACCCTACACACTATCAAATGTACATTTCTGATTTTAATTTTCTGAGCTTGCTTTAGCTTTTCGATACTGAAGTCGATCAAATACATTAGTTTCTTTATCATATTCATTTTCCTATAGATTATCCAGTCAGTCAGTACATTCTTTTCGTATTTCTAAAATCGATACACCCCCACCCATTTGAAGAAGTTGATCTTGGCTTTGGCTCACAAGTCAAAATTGTTTGAGGGGACACCTGTATCTGGGTAAAAGGCGTGTTTTTAGTTTGAGTCTCAACAATAAGATATGGTTGCCATATTATTATTATTATTATCATTGTTATGATGTAATCATGATAAAAAAATAATAATCTAGAACCGTCGGGACAAACTGAAGCTTCAGGAGGCGTTGACAGTAATCGAGCAGAAGTATGTCAAAAATGCCATAAACAAATACGAATAAGAATGAGAATAACAATCAATAGATAAAAATCATAAACGAACAGAAAGAAGAATGAAAATGATACGACGTAGTAGTAATACCCAGAAAAATATAAAAACGAATAAGAATAATAACATAAGTACTAGTAGTAGTAGTAGTAGTAGTAATAATGATGATGATAATAATAACAATAATAACGTGGGAATAAGAATAATAACAATAATAACAATAATGATGCGTGTGTGATTGGCGCGCCACCTAGCGGTGTAATTGATGATGATAATGTCGGCTGTTGTAAGTCATGAGGTGAGTAGACTACACTGAATTTTTGCCTTCAATTCCGATTCCAAAGTATTTGGGATGTTTTAAAACGTAATGGTTATCATCATTATGTATTTATCCTATCGAATAATGTTCGGATTCCTGCTCTGATTCTCTTTTTTTTTCCTTGTGCTTCATTTGTATTTTGTAAATGTCTGTTAAGCCGAAAATGATAACGTTGTATTTCACAGTCATTCATTGAAAACCTACAAAAAAGTAATTTAATCATGTTTTGTTAATAAATCTTCCTTTTACAGCTGAATTTAATTAGGATTGTCTATTTCTACGTTTGAAATTATGTTCCTGGTACAAAATTGCAAGTAAATGATGTGAAATAGTCTTCAAAAATTTATCTATTACCTTTTTCTTGTTTTCACTGAACCAAAGGAATTTCGACCGCATTTTTCGCTTTATTTACCAAAAAGAAAAGGAAGTAGAGCAAAGAAAAAAAAAAGTCAAAGGCTGATTTTCTTTTATTTTCGTTTTGTAAATTAGTAATTATTCCTTCATTAATTATTTCATCAATTCAAAATTTTCAAAAGTATCAATTTCCTTGGAGAATATTTTTTAAAAATCTTCATGTCATTTTTGTATTGTTAAAGAAAAGGAAGAATGTCCCCCTTTTTTTTTCTTAGTATTCAAATTCATCGGTTTTCGTTTTGCTCTCACTGAATAACTTGCCTGTTCATTTATTTGAATTTCATGGATTTTTATTTCAGAAATACAGAACAAACCATTTTTAATAATTGCAGAATCTCACAAACGGTTATTGTTATCAAAATCAGTCGGTCCCGAACACTTCATTTAAAATGAATGAAAAATTAATATATTGACCATTAGCAATGAATTATTACTGAGATGTAATATACAACAAAAGAATGAGAATTGTTCTAATCTTTATATTGCTTAAATGGTATCAGTTAGTTATTGTAAAATGACCCTGCTCCCAGAATAAATGAAAAATCATATCAAAATATTTTATTAATCATATTCATTTTTTATAATGTAATTGTAGTGATTTCATAATAATGAATGTAAATTGATCTCATTTTTTTGTATCATTTGCTTAATGTTATCAACAGGTTATTGTTATCTAAAAGACTCTGTCCTATAGTAATCTCACTGAGCGGCTTCGGCTTCCTTCAAAGTCTTATGTGGATCGTAAATTATCCCTTTTGCTACAGAAATAAATCTTGACAGTAGTGACCCTATTGACAATTTACGGTTTTCGCTCTCACGACTTGGCCTAAATTTTACACATTTATTTAAAATTAACATAATTCTTAGTAACAGCTTTATGCCTCCATGTAATTGATAATTGTAATACTATTTTTCATCGTCCCATGGACCATTGATTCGAATAGGCTCAGTTTCCAAAAACATTGTTGAGACTGTAGTTCACTTCAAAAATCATATCATCCAGCTATACTATTCTTGATTTTTCTCAAGTATTTTTTTATCATTTCAGTTTATGCACCTTACTGCCCTTAAATCTTAAATCAAGTATTATAGGTAGAATTTCCTTGTGGTGCAGATGAGAGTAATAATTGCCATATTTTTCACCATTGTTTTTGTTTAAATACTTGTACTCATCAGGTATGAAATGACTGTAGGTTAAAAAGTTGTTAAAGTATTGAATTTAATTCAGAATTCATGAGGCATGGGAAAAATTCTATCTTGAAATTCATTCAAGTGTTACAGGTTATAATTCTACTCTTAATTATTTTTTTTCACTACTGGATATTCTCCTTTTCTCTCGACCCTTTCATTAAGCGTAAATTATCTATCAGACCGTATCGATCGTTTTTTTTATTCACTAAATTATTCATTTATTTTTTTTTTATAGTTCTGCATTTATTGATAAATGTAGACAATATCATTGAACTCTTAATATTTTCAAACTTTCAAGAAGAAGCTTCGTTTTCGTTTTGTTCGATTTTTTTTTCATCTCTAGGAAATCCTAATTTTCAGATGAAAAAGACCGAAAAAAACAAACTATGAAATTCTGTGCAATCCCTCATTTCTTTCATTCATTAGGAAGATGTGTTGCGTCACATGACCATGCCGTTATTAATCGTTCTTTTCGAAAGTGCCTTTCTCTAAGTAACGAAAGATGGGCTTAATCATTAAGTTGAATTATTACTTCTATTTTCCCTTCTATGATGAAATTTTCGTAACAAAAAATGGCAAAGAGGAGAGAGATGAAATGTCTCTGACAATCAAACCGATAATCAAACAACTTAGAATAAAATTGTCACATATTTCCTAGTTCAGATTTGTATTAGCCTGACAACAGTTGTCTGGTACTTATCAAATGACGATTCGATATATCTGTGTGACTAGTTACGCGTTTATGTGACGTCATCCTCTTGAGGACACTCATTTTGAAAAGTAGTATCATCATCTGTTCTATACTGGAAAAAAAAATGTATACTTTTTCTTTTCCTTCTTTTTACATTGACTAATTCAATTTCCGTGGAGGACGACCCATACGTCCGTTCGTTAGCTACTACAGCCCATTAAATGAACGACATTACGACAAACCTAATTAATTCAGTTCAAAAAAGAAAAAGAAAAGTACTACGAAAATGTAATTATACAATATCGGATTCTGTGAATTTCACGAGGAGAGAATCTTTGATCTACTTGAAAATCCCTTTTCTTTGTTCAACAAATTGTTGTCAGATTGTGACATCAAGCCTCACTAACCCAACCCGGCTTTTTCCAGAACCAACAGTGTCGTTTTTTTGCTCCACAACTGAGTTGAGTCTGATTTCACTCAACGCCTTATCATACCCTGAAGAAAATCTGGCTTCGTCCCGAGTTGGTTTTTTTTTTCTTTTTTTTTTTTTTTACGCATTCATCTGTGAAAATTGATTTTCTTGAAATTGAATTAAATCTAGAAATAGATAATCTGCTAATTAATTAACTGCAAATAGGTGATTCAATGAAGAAAAAAAGATTTTCCCTAAATTTTACATTAAGCTGCTAATTTATTCATAAAATCAACAGCTCTCCCTCAGTGATATTTTTTTTCCTTTCAAATATAGTATCTAAAATGTCATTCAAGATGATTTCAGATCTTTTGTTTCCACAAAATATCCTCCTCACCAGGTGTTCATTTTCTTCTCAACCATACCATTCATTCATTCATTCATCACTACTACCGTAGTACTACGACTACTAATCACTCATTATTCACTTACTACACTTCTAGTGAATGAGGTTTGAGAGGTGCCTAGTTATAAAAATAACTTCGTCTATTGTTAGTATTATTTAACAAGATAATCAAATACTAATTGTAGTTTTAAGAAGAATTATGTTGGTCAGAACACCACGAATCGTTGAGGATCTAAAATTGTTATGAACTTGATTTGTGTGCGTCTTACATGTTTTGTATACTTTTTCACGCTAATAAATGTATCGCGTTGGTGTTGTTATTATTATTATTATTCCCAACCATTTTCTCGTCATTTTCGTGTTAACTGCAGAAGATAGTTTTATTTTATTTTTATTTTGTTAGTCTTTTCTTTTTAGTTATCATAATAAATCCATTAACTTGTGTGCGTTAATATCTAGAATCATCAATCAATGCAGAATGACGATAAAAATAATCTTCTTTACCCGCAAACTTTTTTTAATCACAAGAAATCAGTAAGTTAGATTCCACGTAGTAAAACCGTGATCAATATTAGGATATATGTAGAATAATTTGCTCTGATTGCTTAAATGATAAAAAATATTTCTTTTGTTAAGGTATGGTAATCTCTCTAAAAGGATGAAATCATCTCGGGAAAACTATTAAAAAACAATTACCGTGTATAAATCTTTACTTCTTGATAATTATGACCTGAGTACGTTTGTCAAGGATCACCTTTCATGATTTGTAAGGGACATAACTCACAAAACACAATTCAAGGTCGATTTTTTTTATGCGTTCAAACGCATCTCCATTACTCACTTTTCGCTCGGTCGATTCCGATTACATTAAACAGAAAGATGGAGGGCTAGGTGATGTTATTTATGACTCAGAATTGTAAGGTCATTTAATTTAATCAACTCTCGAAATTTAAAAAAATATATATATATATATATATAACCTATGAAGTGTTCGTTTTTTTTTTTCTGAAGAGGCTTTTTCATATGCTTGCATTAGACACTTTTCGGTAGGTTGGTCCCGATTATATTAAGTATCAATTTTCTCAGCCATATGATTTGGTATGCGTTCTCCTCCTCCAATAGTCATATTGAATATCAATTTTCTTAGTCATATCATGGTCCAGACTTTCAGGTGAACCATCCTCATTTTTTTTCCTCCTGCAACTTTTATCACAACTATTTGCTGCTGCTACTACTACATTTGGGATTTCTTTGACAAGGACATACAGATGGTGAAAGTATCGTTGAACGTATGGTTCTTGTTTTTGAATTTGGAAAGTCCTCTTTTTTTTTTTTTTTTTTTTATAAGTCAAAAGGACGAAGGATCATTCTGGTTGAGCTGACTGTGCCATGGGAGGACAGTTGTGAAGAGGTCCACAGAGAGAAGGCCCTGAAATACCAGCCTCTGGTCCAGGAGTTCAGGTACAAAGGATAGCAAGCATAGATGTTCCTGTGGAGGTTGTTTATTGAGGTTTTCCAGGCGGCTGTTATCAGCTCTGGGCGTAGACCAAGAGAGACAAAAGCAAGCAGCTCATAAGAAGGGCGGTTAGAAGCAAAAGAAACCATTCCTTTTGCTGGATATTGAGTAGGTGAGAGGATGAAAATAGGAAGGAAGGGGACAGACTGGTAGTAATCTAGCCCTCACTGCTGATCCTGCCAGCTGGTGGGCATTGTGCTTTAAGTTTTCTATACACCAAATGAAGGTGGGGGCAGGATAAACTCGGTTACCTAACAAGGTAACCGAGAACACTGTATCAGGTGTATTACGTTGGCAATTTATTGAAGTCACATGTTGTGCCGAATTTACGGGCATTAAGGCTTCAAGAGAAAAATGATTACAAATTGCACTTTGAATTATTCCTATTTTTCCAAACATTTTAAACCTTGTCAGAATTATGTAAATTATCAATTTTAGAAAATGTATGCACTTGAATGTTGTTTTGGCAGTTTCAAGTCATCTAACTCTAACGGTATTCACTCGTATCTGTCTATTTGTCAAAATATCTCCAAAAGTTATGTGAAAGGGTGGGCCATAGGCTTGAGAAGAATTGTGTAAATTTTGGAGTAGATCCAGGAATCTTTTATACTTACCTCCCCTACCCCACATCGTAACTATTTGAAGAGATCTTCATTCAGTTTTGAGTGACAAAAGCATTAGTGGAAGTATGTCCTCTCTTCAGCGCTTCCTAGTCATATTACATCTCCACCTTGACTGATTTCCCTGCAAAATTCAATTTGAATTTTATAAAATACACACAGAAGGATCTGGGTTTTGATTCCGGGTATAAGCAAAGCGTGTAGAAAATTCTTCATTATTTCTAATTTCCCTGTGCACCCATCTGGTAACTGAGTATACCGTAAGCTGGATGGAATAAATCGGAGTCACACTATCTCCTATTTGAAAGAATAGTAGTCAAAAAAGAAGCCTTTGGGTCGCCTCTGACTATCAGCACAATACAAGTCCTTGACTTGGACTGATATCTGTCAACTTGCTTGCGTGCAGATTTATCATTGAAATTCCTATGTTGTCATAATTGGATCATTCGAAATGCCTCACTTCGTACCTTGTCTTTATTCCAAGTATTTACTTTCAGGTTAAACTCTATAGGAAACATTTTTATTCAGTAATTCATCACCCCCAACCACCCCCTCTCTTGCATAATACAAGACTTGCTTCAACCTATGAGAATCTCTAAAGTCCTAAGCATATAATGAAGTGCAGGAAAAAAAATTTGGGGATGATTTAATTCTTCAATAAAATGAGTTACAGTTGATCTCTATGAAGTTTTTTACTTTTGATATTCTATGACAAAATGAAGTTTGCTTTGGGGTTTGTTTTGTTTTGTTTTTTTTTTCCTTTTTTTTATTATGAGTAAAATTTCAGTGGATCTTCAATGACGCCTTCTGAATATTTTGCATGAGACTCTATCAGTGCTTGTCTTCATTTTGTGATTGACATAATCAACTGACTATCTGAACTAGATTGAAGTTTGACAATCTTGTAAGCACTAGTCCAGAACTGATTACTTCCCTGGCGGTTATCGTAAGTGTGCAGCAAAAGGCCCAGCTGGTGATGGCTGCTACTGATACTATAAGTGTAACAAGTTGGGTAGTTTGATATGAGGGTAGAAAGGGGAAGGAGTAAATAAAGTTGGGTGGTTTTTCAATTAGAGGGTAGGGTGGGAGAGAAACTGATGACTCCGCTCTTATATAAATAGATGATTTAAATATTAAATATATATTACTTCATTTTGAGTTATTTCCACTTGAGAAAAAGCAAATAAGTCATCTCCATTAAAAATATTGAATATATTTGCCTGTTTACATTTCAAATAAAATGGCTAAAATATCATTTATCACATGGAGAGATCACAAGACTGTACAATATATTAGAAAAACAGGAGTCAGGATATCATAATATCCATCAGAAAACTCAAATGGCAATCAGACAACTGATGGATATCGTGACTCACAACATGGATCTCCAGAGATCACATGGGAAACTGTGACTGGCAAAATAAGATGATGTGACAAACTAGATAAATTCAGAAAGTATTGGCTCTGTGACGCCCACCTAGTGAGGTCTAGGGAAGGCCTAAAATGATGACACCTAGTATCGGTAAAAAATGACTGGATTTTTTTAGGTATTGATTGGCATTTCAGCCTCAAGTGTAGTATCTGTGCACACATTGAAAAGTATTACATTAAAAAAAAGATATATTCATGGATACACATTGTGGTTTATTCATGTGAATTTTTATAATGGCATATATTTAAAAGATGAAGTATTCATCATTAAAAAAAGAATTTTGGTTCTGGTTTCTTTAGCCTTGGCGTTCTTGGTATGCTACTGTTAGCTTGTGTGAATGTCTTTCTCCACATTGTTTTTGAAGAGACATTTACAAGAATAGAATTGCATATGTGGCATCATTGCTGTCAGGAAGAAATGAGTTTCTTAAGTGGTCAGCACTTTTTTATTCATCACATGTCCTCATATGCAGGATAGCATTTAGATTAAGACAGGCAGGAAGAAAGATAATAGCCAAGTATCAGGAATAGTTTATTATATCTACTCCACAATCTGATTAAAGAATGTACCTCTACCTTATAACTGTAATTATGGTCACTTGTGTTTATATAGATACTAAACTTCAAGTTTTAATGTAGGTTTGTTTATTATTTCCAAGTTATTCGGACAATAAAATTCCATCTTTGTGTTGTTGACACAACATTTCTGCTAGTCCATTCTACGGCCTTCTTCAGGTGTACCATCCGAGTATGACGGTGGTAAAGAGATTATTTTTTTCCAAAGGTAGCAATGCTTATAATGTAGGATTCAGGAATTGAAATCTACATTAGTCTCACTAATACATTTAGGCACTCCTAGTCTCATTTTGGGGGCTACAACCTTGAAAATTTTCATGACTATACGACTAGGCACCATCTAAAAAAGTGCTCTTTAGGGTCTCTAATCAATTTTGAACCAACAATGCCCATATGGCGTTGGTATTTATTTTTTTTACATAATTTTAGATAAAAGATCTATTTAAACAATTAGTTCCGGTATATGAGCTGACTGCAGTGATTCATTTATAGGAGCTACATGTATTATTTCTTTTTAATTTCAAATTTTTTTTTTTTTTTTTCAGTATTAGTAGATCCAAAAAATGGTGATGATGGTGTATAAGACTTAGTCATTGGGAGCTGTGGGAGCAGTCTTATTGCCAGTGTACAGCAAGTAGAGGGAACCATCCATCAAGTCTGGGGGACCATGAGTAGAAGTGCTCACTGTTGCTAAAATAGGCACTGGATTATTTTTTAAACAGCTAAAATTGCCAAAACTCACCATAAAGATATTCAAAATGGTCAAAAACACCAAAAAATGTTTTAGCATCACATTCACTGGCTGGGGGCCACCATTGAAGATGGTTTTTAACATCAAGTGCACTTTATAATCCCACACATGATGCAGTTCCCAAATTTTTCTGTCATGAAAAGAAAATATGTATCAAGATTACTGAATATCACTTGTTTGGCCCTGGGATTTAAACCAAAATCGATCACTCATTTTAATACAACTAAGGAAGAATTGATATAATCTAAAGTCACCTATGTTCAAGCACATTACGTTTGTTATATACATACGTACCATTTATATACATGGACATTTAATTTTTTATTTTTTAATATGCAAATATTAAACTGCATTTACCATGCTGGTATTATAATCTGGAGGTTTTATAGGTCAATTTTAATCTAAACCTGATATTTAATGCTTAATAATACCTTAATTAGGGATTCCAACTTCCATTTGGACAATTGAATCTCTTCATCCATCTTTGATGTGTTCCTACAAATCCATTTTTCAGGTCTATGATCCAAGAAAAGAGGCAAACCCTTTTTTCCTCTGGCGATAAGAAAAATTGTGGTCATTAATATACCAACTGAAATAATCTATTTTTCAGCAGAGCTAGATACTTGTATATAATCTCCTACCATCCATTTGAAACGATGAAATCCTCCACTGAAATGAATTCATTACTTCTTTTTCTTACAAACAAATCATCTCATACAAATTCGAATACATCCGTGAATTTTTTCCACTAGGTTAAACTATCTTTACGTAACTTTGTTTCTCAAGTCATAATTTTACTGGTCTGCTAATCACACCATCCGTTGGGATTAATTTTTATTATTTTTACCATTGACCTATTTATCAATCTATTACTATCAACTTTTTGTATTGTTTCAAATGGGTCATTAAAAATATCTTTAGGTATCTTGATTCTGGATATATGATATGCTCCATTTCATGGATAAATTTCCAGCGTTTAAGTTCGTGGAGGGGGGTGATGATCAATTAGAGACTTGAATTAAGAGAGATAGTATTTTATTAGTGTAGTCTCACAATAGCTGGACACTTTTGTTTACATACAATATCTTCTCCCTCAGCCTTTCCTACATTTTTCACCTGGCAGGCAGCTAACTCTCAATCATTGCCCTCCTCTTTCCTCCATTGTAGATAATACTTGATATCCTCCTAGAGGATTCATCATCTATTCACTCTCTACACCCCTTGTAAGTGGTAGAAAAAGAAACAAAAAATCCCCACTATTTGTGTGAAAGCCACTAACCAAATTTTTTTTTTTCGGGGGAGGGGGGGCTTCTTGAATGTTCTGTTCATCACAGCAACCATTTCCTAAAGCTTTTTTCCCTGCTTGATGCATTCAACCGCAACAAATCTCAACATTTTGAGAACTAGTGCATTTTATTTATGAAGAATTTGTAAGGATAAATATAAATGAGTAAAGTGATGACAATTTCAAGTTTTTATTTCTCCATTTTATTTAATCATTTATTTGTTTGAAAATGAGCAAAGAAAAAAAAAGAAGCAAAACCTCCGGGGCTCAGTCCCACGTGCTATGTAGATGACTCAGAGCAGAGATACATTGTTGAATTTTCTCGTGCAATCAAGTTACCTGATTAGAATTCATTATTCATATATTTTCTTTTTTTTTTTGGTTCTTTTTTTTAACCTTTAGTTGCCTGATTTGTTTTTTGTTAACTATTTTGAAATTTAAGAAGGGCAATATTTTTGCAAACTCTGACTCCATCTTTCACTTTCATCCTCAAATACACACTAGCACAATACCCACAAAAAAAAAATTGCTGAATTATTTAAATTTCAATCTGTACTTCTACCTAGTGTCGCCCCTGGCTGTTTGCCCCGGTTCAGAGTGCAGTATCTGTACACTTTGTATTTTATATGTGGGATAAAAAATTTGGACATGGCCTACATGATTGTGAATATGTACCGTAGTTTTTCAGTAAGATGTTTTAGTTTTATCCTAACTTCAGTACTTGACATTTGATAGTCAGCTTGAACTTGAATGTGCTGCTATGGTGGCCATTAGGTGTGTGATTCATTGCTCTTTCTTCAAGTAGGAAGGAAATGTCTCAAGGCAAAAATCATGACACTGGACTTTTCCCATGAATAAGTAAAAAGGCTGAAACAAATTTAAATAATATCACATTATTCCCTACTTTCTCTTCGACAGCATTGTCATTACTTTCTATCATTTGACATTGAAATGTGATCTATCATTTGACTGCATCACTTATATCTCCTGGTTTCTTGTAAGCATATGTAGAAACTAAAAGGACTTAAAGAGTATATACTTCTGCCCACATCATACGCTGGCTAAAAACTGAATGAAAATGAATTCATATATAGCTGTGATGCAGGGTAGGTAACTGTAAGTTTTAATTTTTCATATTTCGGACCATTGTCTTATGTCAGAAGAGGTATATTTTTTTCTTCTAATCCTGCTCACTCACACTTATCTGATACTAGTACTTAAAATTTGATTGAAATTCTTGGTAATCCAGTTCACTGCTCTATCCTCTAAGGCTTTATTTCATTTGCTCATTTTATGAAGTCAAAATTGATCTGCTGTTTTTTTATTCAAATTAAACACTTTTATTTCTATTGCAGCTGATGTATTAAAAGTTGGATACAGAATCATAGGAAGTGGATTCAATTTACCCATTAATTGGAAATATTGGGTTGATTGTGATCAATTTTGAATATGGATACAGCTGGCTTAGAGTGCTTAGACTGGACTAACAATCGTCATATGCCTGTAAGTTTGGAATAATATTTTTTGAATCCCCACTAAAAATCTCTTTTTTCCCATTAATACATACAAAATATCAAATTACATAATTATAGCAAAATGTTTGAAACAACATTTGGTTAGGATATATAAAAAAAATCTATCGGTAGAACATTTTAAAAATGTATTGAACTGTTAATTTTTATCCTTTTGAGTAAAAAAACTCAAGATTAAATATCAAATTGCATTATTATAGTCAATAAACGTTTTGGAGTATTTGATTAGGATTTTTAAGGAAATCTATTGTTAGCGGAACCTTTTAAAATGTAATAAACTATTAATTTTTTTTCTCCCTCTTCTTTCACTTTTCACAAGATTAGTTTTAGTTTTGTCCCTTTAAAAATCGATATAATTTGTTTCTTTTTTGAAACATTTGCATTAATTTATACCAGCAAAACTGAAATTATCCTTTATCTCATGCCTCTGCTCTTCTCTCACCCTTTGCCTGTATCTTCTCTTTTTCTCACCCCTTCCAAACTTGGTTGCTGACTATGTTTTTATCTAAATGCTATGCTAAAGGAAAAGTTTCTTACATGAAAATCTTATCTCTTCTATAAATCATTTTTTTCTCATTTCTCTTCCTATTTTCTTAATATATTACATAACTTTCTTTCCTCCCCTCTATCTTCCTCCCCTATTATTGAACTACCCAAATTTCTTTTATGCCCTCTCACTTTCTACTCTGTCATTAAACAACCTAATCTTTCCTTTATGTTATTACTGAAATTGTAACATTTGAATGCAGGTAGGAACAAGCAGAATAATATTATAGTCATGAAAATAAATAGTCAACTCAATTTAATTAGTATTGTAAGATAAGAGCATTTGGTTTTTTTTTTAGAGTGCCTTTTCAAAGAGACCAGGTCTTAAATAATTTCAACTTTTTATATTGCTTCTATTTTATATTTTCAATTGAAACAAGTTGTCTTATGAAAACAATATCAGTAACTTGGTAACTATAAATAAATGACTTTTTATTTTTTCAATTAACCAACTGGAAAGAAATAAATTTGCATTAATATTCTTGTGTTTGCATTTGCTAAGCACTTTAACTTCTCCTTTTTTTGCGAGGGGGTAGATAGAAGTTTATTATGTAAAAACAACCAGATTGGAGCTCCAATGATTGAGATGGTTCATGAATTCTTATTATATTTATTGCTTCCTCCTAAATAGGGGTTGGGCTAGCAACTCCACCCCACCCCATCCCCGTAAAAAATCTACTTGTGACTGAAACTGCAGCAGAGTAGTTGTAGCCCTATGTTTCTCAAGGAATATTCAGGAATAAATAAACATCTCTTAAATGGAAAAAGACATTGTTCTTCAAGTGCAATCCACCTGAACATATTGGTCAAAAGCTTTGAACAAATATTGATGGTCATCTAGTTACATATGTAATCAACAGAGATAATTCTTCAATATATAAACCAATATGATTTTTCACTGCTAATTTTCACCATCATGGCATACATAGACAGTTATTCATCAACTTTGAACAAGAACACTAACAATTTTCCTGCAAGGAGAGAGTGGTAAGTCCTTTTTTAAAGGCAAAGTCTGTGTCAGAAAAAATATTTTGAATTCTTCAAGTTTATTTT
>CAUOPZ010000363.1:7500-35000 GCA_963457665.1 Thysanoteuthis rhombus
TATTTCCTAATTCTGCTCTTTATAATTATCCAAATTTAGGTATAAAAAATATCTAAATTTGCAACACTGGAGATTTGTAACTGAAATACTTCTAAGCTGTTATTCTATACGATGGATGAAAAATTATTTTACGTGACGATTATGGGAGTCTGCTCCGCACAACACAACATCCAGTCCCTTCCTAATAGGTACCTTCTGGAATGGGCACTTCCCTATTATCTAAAATAACATATCTGTACCGTTGACCAACTCCCAACCCTCACATGAAAGAGATTATTTGTGCTGCCTCCTTAAATATTTTTATCCAAGATCAACATCCACGGTCAAAAGTAGCGAACTGCTTCTAAACATATGGCTAAAATATAAGTAGTTAATAATCTTCTCATACACACATCTTTGGAAGTGCTTGGCTCTTGAGAAAATTAATGAAAATGAATAAACTAAATAGATTGACATAAACTATGAAACCATTAATGTTCATTACGTTAATAGTGAAATTATGTTAGTTTCATTTGATTTGAGTTTTCATGAAAAATGAGAAAGTGGAGGAAAAACTGAACAACACTTGCAGGCTTAAATTTTTTTCATTTCTTCCATATTGAACCATTTGCTGTGATACTAATTTATTGTTGAAATACATTGATTTGTTGTGGATGTTGTGCACTGATGGTCACATTATCACTGGAAGTTGGAAGCAGTTTCATTATTCCAATTTTGTATGGAGTTGTTGTGTGGCAGTGGTCTGGGTAATCAGACATTCTTGAGGGTTATTACAAAATTATTTTCTTTGATTAGAAAATCTTTGAAGCAGAATAGAAGGAAACAATGTTGGACTTCAGTTTCAGTTAACTTGAACTCAGAAGAAAATTGTAAACCAGTGTTAACCTTTTCAAGTTCAATGATGTCAAATATTAAAATGAAAGTCACATCCAAACAGCTTTAGATCAATAGTTGATGATGAGTCTCTGATAATCAGTAACTCAAATCCAGGATAATGAAAATCTTTACCCATTTCCCCTTCACTTTCTTTGGGTAACTTTGAGACCCCTAAAAGATAATCTCATAACAATGGGACAAAGAATGACTTCTTTTTTTTTTTTTCAATTTTCCCTAATCATATTTTACACAGATCCTGTTACATTGTGGAAATGGTATTTTAAATTAGCAACTATAAATTCCCATCCTAAATATGATCATTGCTTCAGTTATGAGCAGTTTTTATTCTATATTAACTTCTGTTTTCCTATGGCTGATATTGCATTTCATTCTCTGTATGTCATTCATTTATTACAGAATTAATGGTATTTAAGTTTGATCAGGAAAAGGCACAAATCTCATCCCTAGACTCCAGCTATGGGTAAATAGCAGAAGATGCACTCTAACTTAGGGAGATATTCCATCAAACCAGCACCCTGGATCATTTGAGAAATGGAGACTAATATCATTGGCTCATATTGCATGACATTGGAGAAACTGGGCTAGAACAAGTTTAATCACTTTATGAAGCCAGTTATGGTTTTACATAACCATCTATTTTTACCATTGTTTCATGGGAGTAGGGGGCAGGAATGACTTGGAGTTACAATCTCCTGTCTTTGGCAGGCTCAAACAATATGGAGCTCATTTCAACTCTTTTTCATCAAGATGATACCAATTAGGCAAAATAAGAGTTGGTTATTTTGAAAATCAACATTCAAAACTGCAGGTATTGCCTGGACATAGACCAGTAGCACCAATAGGAAATAGTTATAAAGGCCCATTCCATGTTACATGTGTTACAGTTTAGAAGAGAATTTTTAAGTTGAAATCTACTAAAACTACTCCAATCATTTATCCCCCATTCGCCCTTGATTCTGTGGTCCTGGGTCATTACTCTTTTCTGTGGAATAGAAATCATCCCTCCCTCCCTTTCAAGTACAAGGTGTATTTTTACTAACAAAATATCTGATTTTCCAAGTATTTGATGAGTCTTCAGGATTATTACAGTAGTTGTCCGAATTCACATTCATTGAACCCTTGTGAATACTGGTATTTAATGTTTTGTTTGTTACAAAGGAACTTTACATGTTTCACGTTTGAAATGAATTGAGAAATTAACCCTTTCAATAGTCTTTTTTGAACCTTTTTAATACTTGCTCCTTTATTCAAGGTTCTTTGGTATTTTAAATCATAACATAGTAAAATAAGATGAAGTTGACTGTTCTTTCATTTATTTGATGCCATTTCCATGATTAACTTTTAGTCTGTCGCTGGATTTTATCATGCCGTATGCCACAAAAATTTTTGACCTGATCCAAGAATTACCGCCTACGTATTTTGTTATCATTATTTCCAATGTATTCTCGCTAGACCAACGAAAGTATATATGAAATGGAAGAAAAAAAAAAAAGGATTTCACATCTAACATAGTAAGTGAAAAATAATGAAAAGAAAAATTTTCAGTTGAAAATATAGGAAAAAGGAAAAGAAAAAAATAGACATACCAATAACCATTTTTATAAGAGCAAGCCAGCATGTTCGTAAATAAACACAAATCTTTTCACATATAGATGTTGTAGAGATGATTTTTGTCATTAGGGATGGAGTAGCAAAAAATATGCCATAAACTTTGTGAATAAACTGTATAGAACCTTAGATATAACTATTTTTAAAATTTTGTTTACACCATTGCGTTTACATATGAATCTGTAGTACAATATTTTTTGCACAAGACAAGTTTTCAAACATTTCACCATTTACACAGTTGACATAAATAATCCTCATATTGAAATTTTTCTCCAATCTTTCTTCTGGTGCCACATTTTTTTAGTAATAACTTTAATAATTTTCAAGGTCTGTGCTTTTTGTGTACATACATGTTGTTGGCTTGTTTTCATCAGAGCATGGTACATATTGTGTATCATGTCTGGTTTCACAAGAAAAAGAGCACTACAAAGGTGTAACATTTATGAAAAAATTATGTAGAACTATCAAAGGAAGCCACTTGTGTTCATTTGTTCTAGCGTTTTAGAGATACGAGATATGTCCACATGGCATTGCTGGCTTAGTTAAGGGGACATCCCACATATGTCTTGATGGCAGGCTAAGGTTTCAGCAACATTGAAGTCAACTTTCTGTCTATAAAGATAATTTCATGAACTCAAAGATAGCTTGGACATGTGGAGGACTGTTTATATTTTCATTGACAGGTTATCCAATTACTTAAACATTAAGACAGATATCATGCTAACTGATGGGGCCCTCATCCGAATCCAAAAACCAATACATTGCAAAACTTATATCAGTGTTCTTTGAAAAATCTGATTGTAAGGCTTCATGGAAATATTTTGCTATATCACATGGAAAATGTGCAGTAGATTGAATTGGTGGTTCTTGTAATTCTCTTGTTAAAATAAGTGATGAGTAAAAGTGTAGTGGTATGGTTAAGTTCAGAAGATTTCTACTAAGTTGCACCACCAAAGGATATGAAGGGGTTGACATATCAATGAAAAATTCCAGTTTGTGAAATCCAAACCATGTGAACCTGTAAAAGATGCCGCAGGCATCAGCAAGCTGCATGTTCTTGTTATTGTAATAGTTTCACCGTTGAAATGTATTGGACAGATATGGATAATGGACCATCAGCAACTGTCATGTATGAAGTCGAAGACACAGGAATTTAACTTCATGTTAGTAAATAGGCTTTGGTCTCTCATGATGGCAAAAAATTTCCTGATGAAGTGGTGTCTGATGTTGAATTTTTTCATGAAACCTTTCTGAAAAGGCAAGTGGAAACCTGATACAGAGGCCAGAACATGTGCTGGGGCAAACTGAATCCACCAGTTCCAGTAGGTATAGTGGATGTTGGAAGTAATGGTGGTCCTTTCAGAATTTCATCCTGAAATAATGCATTCAACTTGACATCTCATTATAATGCGACTATTCAAGAGTATTTAGTTGGTTGTGTTGAAATTTACCTAGAGACAAAGGTTTGTAATTTCACTTGTAAGGTACATTATGTGCATGGCACAATTTCAAGCTGTTTATTTCATACAGAAGAATGATTTTCTTAATTTTGTATTTAATCATAACCTTCTGATTAAAAGGTAGTAATACATGTTCCTCAGTTCTTTTCTTGAGAAAAGGAAATGGTGTTTGTGTTATATACGTGTTTACAGAGATAGGGCAAACTTTTATGCATCTTTTTACCATGAAATGGATCAACAAAACGAATCAATTACTTAGAAATATTTGTATGTATCTATCATGAACCCCCCCCCCCACATATCAATGTTATATTTCATCTTTGTAGGCTAGTGATCTTCATCTAGTGGTTGGAATTGAAATGATTACAACTGTTATGGTTGAGTTTTTGCTCTATTTAATATGTTGGTTGAAGAGATGGAAGGTTGAACCATAGATTAAGATAAGTCTTCCAACTGGTATATTCTCCTGTTGTCTTTAGGTTACTTCATGTATAGTTTTAGATTTTGTTGTAATTGTTGCTAATCCAGCCATAGTGTACATTGTATTTGATTCTCCATTGATCGTATTCCTAGCTTCTCTCCAAGTTGAACTATGATTCCTTAGTATGTTATTTTGAGATCATGAAAAAGCCACTGATCAAAACTGCAAAAGAATAATCTTGAATTTTTATCAAAGTGTGGAATTTCTTACTGCTCCGTTGAACTAAATATTTTTAAAAAATGATACTTATACTATCAAATACTTTGCTAACACTTTTAACAATGATGTGATATGAAATATTTCTCGGTTGCTGAACTTTTCTTGAATAAATAATAATAAAGCATGAATAATAGAATCCTTTCCTAGTAATTACTGATGTTTTTATTTTCTATCGCACTGAAGTAAATCAGTATCTAAAGCTAAGTGGCAGTGCCATGGGTTGAACATTTAATGCCGACTTCTGCAGTCTGATGACTTACAATAAGGCCAAGGGCACATTGATGATTCAGTTTAGAAATTTTAAGCATCAAGTATCTCGGTGTACAATCCAACAGCACAACAATCCCAAACCCATCTATGTTGGAAATGGGACAGGGAAACCCTCCTTAAGATAGGTTATTTCATTTGAAAACTACAACTACTTATGGTATTCTTCAATTCAGTTGAAGATCTAAGTAGAAAGGCAATCTTCCATTTTTTTATGTCACCATAAATCATAGATCACTTCAGTAAAATAAATTATAGAGGGATTAAAAGCATACAATTAGCAAACAAAAAACTGTAATTTTTAATGACACAGGAATAAAATATAATAAACTTTTTCACTCCCCTAGATAAATAATTAATATTTACCAAGCTTAGCTTAGTATGGCTCAAGGACAAACGGGATATGGCAGATAGGAAGTGTTGGATGAGGATAGTCTTTTTCTGGAAACCAATATTCAAAATCCTGACTCTTTACCTGGGTTCAAACACCAATCACTGGCAGCTGTGGGAAATACATTATTATCCTGGGTATAAGGCAGACCATAGGTTTAAATGAATGTTTAATTTTAAATGCTAGGATGGAAAGAAACTTGGCGAAAGAAATCATGAGGGGAAAATAGCATGTTTAATCTCTTTATTTTATCCGATCAATGCCATCTGTTTTCTTTATTTTTCCAACATAACGAATTGGATTGGTATTACTTTTTTTTATATGCATCATTTATCATTTCTTATATTTCGTGATTTTAGAGTTCAAATTTTGCTGGCAAAGAAACATTTTTATCCTAAATCAAATCCAAATCTATGAACTTCAACAATGAATAAAGTTGTGTTCAAGATAAAACAGAATACTGGTCAAAAATGGATAATAATGGTTGACAATGCCTCATCTAATAAATAAATGAAGATAATATTGCTGCTACTTATATTTCTAGATTAAACGAAATGGGTACCTTCTCTTGCGATCATTTACTTACTTCAGATGTCTTTCTCGTTAATTACTACGTTACTTCCAGTGATTGCATACATAGCTTGAGAAGAACAAGGATTGATCATGCAGCTTTCAAACTTATCTCATTTAAAAGAATCAACGAATTTTAAATGAAAAGTAGCATCATTATATCCTCCCTCCTTAGATAGATGATATTTATTTGCTTTCTGCCACTTTAGGAATTACATATTCTTCTAGTTCTATGTATCACTCCATCCATTCTTGCTCTTCTGAATATTTTCTACTTTTTATTTATTAATTTACCAACTCATCCAACATGTGCTATATCCTGCTACTGTAATGAGTACAAGTAATGTTGCAATTGATGTGAAGTGTGTACGGATGATAACACTCTTCCTGTCTTCTTCATCATTATTAAAGAAGGGCATGGATCTATTTGTGAATAATATTGATCCCCCCTCTCTCTTTCTTGATGAAGTTCAGCAGCAATGGTTGATTTGTTGTAACAACTTGGTTTCGATGAGTCTGTATATAAATTCATATTCTTCTCATTTTGGCTGGGGACAACTTGTTTTCAAGGAATAGTCAAGTTTTTTTTCTGTGTCTCTCCCCTGCCCCTTCTTCGAGTTCATGGTGGCCTATTTGAATCCTGGCTGTATTTGCTATCCGCAAAAGTGAAAAGTGGCCCAATGAAAGTGAAGTCATCTGCATAGATAAATCTTAATATTGTTTTACCTCGTCATATAATGCCTTCTTTTTTTAAAAAATTTATTTATTTATTATTGTTTTTTATTCTATTTCATTCTCTCACTGATATATGGACTCCCTATCAAGATAATACTTTTAATGCTTCAGTAAGTCACACTTCAGCTTGAAACTCCATTGCTCAGACTGGAAGGTTATTCCACAACCTGACTTAGTTGTTTCAGAAAACCTTAAAAATCTTTGCTCACAAAGGCAAGGCATTCATTCATAAAGTAGATGTATGCATTTAACATACTGTATTGTAGACTTTAACATACTGTATTGTTCTACAGGGATGTTTTTTATATATATATATATATATATATATATATATATATATATATATATTGCATCTCTTCTTAATGGGAAATGTAATAGATATTTCTTGTACCTAGATACCTCTTAACTACACATATTCCTGAATCTTTTCTTCCTTTTTGTACAGCTTAGAGGATGAATCCTTGATCCCCTAGCTATAATATTTTGTTTGCTTCAAGGCTGATAGACTTGCAATACCTACAATATCTCTAACAGTTAATCAGCTAGCAGTTTTCGTTGGAGTTTTCTTGCTAATAGTTGAATTTTATTGTCACAATCTTGATACCTTGGTCATCGGTCATTTGTGGCACTATTTGTCAGCACATCTAGCTGTTTGTTCTCCGACCATTATTTGGGAACATTATTTTATTTTCAGGTAGAGCTAGGTTTTCTCTTGGTTTTGTCACATTCAGCCGCGTTCTTAAGTCATATTTTTTGCTTGAAATTGTTTAGAAAATTTTACATATTCAAGTTCCAGATGTTAGGTGAAGAATTTTACCATCTTCTTTTAAATTGATTAATTTGTAAGTCTATACCTATGGATATTTACTCGAATAAATCTGACTCTGAGCTGCAATAACTATCCAGCAATGCTTGAACTCACTGCATTTGAGGATGGTCGATGAGATTCACTTGTTAACCATTACTTCATAACAGGGACTGTACTCTTTACATACAGCACTAGTTTTATGAAATAGAAAAAAAATTTTTATTCCTTATTTTTAATTATTGCAATTTTTTAACTGAGAATTTGTTTGGTTTTATAAGGATAAAATGCCTTGCTAAAAAAAAAAGAAAATAGTTCTTATTTAAGAACATAAAGTTGTGCATCTGCCTGATCTAATGAATTATTATTATAAAGAAGTTTGGACCTTTAGTTTCTATTCATTAAATGATAATTTGCTCTGCAAGTCTTGAGTAATGAAAGTCAGTGAAGTTGAACAAGATGATGCTGGTAATTTTGCCTTCTGTCACCAGTCGGCTTTCCCCTACCATCTTTAAGGTCCACATTTTTGTATTCTTATTGATTTTTTTTATCATCATCATTCATCATTCCACCATTCATCAATCCATCACAAAACCAGCTATTTTTGTTATTTGCCATTGTTCAAGTGATTAAACTTGGAATGAAATATTGTACTAGGATGTTGGCCAGGAATCTGATTTCCCCCACAATTTTTATAGGAAGTTTTCCATGGTTCATGTTGGTGGGGGAGGGGGAAGAGCACTGGAGACTGGGTGACAGTAATTCTCTAGCCCTCATCTTCAGAGTCCACAGCAGTGCTGTGGATTAGTTTCATACCAGTTGCTTGGTGGTTATTGCCAAAGGCTTAGTGACATTAAGTCTCCAGCCCACCTCTCATATCTTCCTCACCTGTCATAGCAGTGCTGTGATTTGTACCATCTCCACCATGCCATTCTCACCTTGCGAGGTCCAGGGATTTCTCTAGTATTCACAATCTCTTTTATATTTACTCTGTGATCTGCAGACATGGCAACATCTATCATTTGGTAGGTTCTCCTTCCCTTGTCCACAATTATCAGGTATGGCCTTCTCGCTTGGATGGGATAGTCAGTTTTGGATGTCAAAGTCTCAGAGTAATTTATGGTTTCCATTTTCCAGGACTGTCACTAGTTTGTGCTGACGGCTATTTGTCTGCATGGTTGGATCCCATTCATCTACTTGGTTCCCACTCTATCACTGTTGCTACCCTATTGTGTCTGTATTTATGTTCTTTCTGTGCTAGTCGACTACATTCACTGGACATGTGGTTTACGGTCTCATCCCTCCCTCTCTCCGTATAGTTGGCATTTGCAGTTTGTTTGGGTTATGTCTATTTTCGCCTTGATATAGTTTGTCCTGATGTATCTGTTTTTGGCTTCCATGAGCGATTCTGTTTCTCTTTTCAGGTTTCTTTTGCATAGCCATGTCCATGATCTCTCGTCTGTGACATTTTGTATTGTCTTGAATTCTCCATATAGTTTTTCTGTTCCCTTTTTTCTTTGTTTACTGTGCTGCTCCTTTGTTGACCACTTTTTTGTTGCACATTGCACTGCTTTGGTGCTTTTTATAGTTTTATTATTTGTCTGCACAAACTTTTCTAATCCTGTTTTAGCCTTTTGGACCGTCTTCTGATGAGTCCTCTGTCACCTTCTTTTCTCTTTTACATACAGTCAATCTGTGTCATCTTTAGTATGTAAGGCCTTGTGCATTGTTATAAGCTTTCTGTTTGCCAGTCCATAGATTGGAATTGTTCCTTTGTCTGTCCAAGAAATGGCCCTGTGTATCTTACTACTATTACTGCTCATATGTTCATTCCTTTCTTCAGATTCCTGCTATTTAGTTTGGTCTTTTATATTTTTCTTATCCTCCTTAAGTAAACCCTTCTTATTTTTTATTTCATTTCTTTGCATTTATTGTATTACATTTGTGAACTCCCAGGTAATTATCTCAAAGGTAGTATGTGGTTGGTGCTCTAAATTTTTTATTTCATTTTATTTTTTGTAGAAAATAACACTAAATAGAAACATTCGGCTTGGCTGTTAGCTAGTGTTTTCACTGACTATTCGACATGCTGAGTATGGGAAATGCAAAGTTAATATAGTTCTGTTGGGTTTTTAAAATCACTTTCTTCTCTTGGACATTGCAGTGGTAGAGAATTGGAAAGAGAAATAAGTGGCCTTGGTCTGGCTAAATTACATGATAGCTGAGCCTTGATACAGATACTCAAAACAAAGGAGCTATGAGTATTCTTTAGATTTTAATGCTTTGTTTTAGTATAATAAAAATTTCTGACCCGAAGACATTTTTATTTTTATAGGTGTTTTAGAAGAAGCAGAATTTTATAACATAACTCCATTAATAAAATTGGTGAAAGAAAAGATTACAGAACGCAATGCAAAACAAGATCAAGTAAGTAGTTCTTTCATTTGTTTTTTTTTTTCTTTTTTTTCCCCTCATTTTCATTGTTTTCAATTGACATGTTTTAACAGAGAAAGCTTTCTATATATTTTTAATTTAATTTTGAAAATTCTGTCTGTTGAATTTTCTTCCTCAAAAGAAAAATTTTTCAGTTTATTGAAATTCTATCATGCATTTATTTTTGTATGTCTTTTTTTTTTTTTTCTAAATTATTTATCTGATTACAAATATAAGCTTACTTTTGATGCCGAAAGTGAAAATTTAGAATTATCTCTCGATGGATATTTTGTTCAGTGATCTGAGGAAAAACACAATCTACCACTTCTTCAAATTCTTTGCAGTGTAAGAACATATGAAGAGACATCAATTTTGGTTCATATCTATTAATTAAACATATGATAGCCACTATATTGTCAGTAAAGCTTACATTAAATACTGATCTCTCAGGGAGGGCAAATTTACTTCATTTTGGAATATGGCAGATTGATTTTTTTGTTAAAATCTTCATTACATTGTTTCAGAAATGTGGCAGACTTTGTTTATTTTAAAAATAAATATGAAGTGATAAGGAAAATAGAGGAATCAAAATAGATGGCAAAGCCTAAAGCAAACTCGGATTTACAGATGACATTGTCCTTTTAGCAGAAAACATTCCTGATCTCCAACTAATGCTAGATGAACTGAATGAAGAGAGCAAGAAAGTTGGCCTTCACATGAACTTCAGCATAATAGAGATCATGTAAAACAAATGTGTGGTAGACAAACACTCGATGATCAAAATCGAAAACGCAGTGTGGTAGGAAGTAGACCACTACATCTACTTAGGACAACAAATCTCCCTGAAATTCTCAAAAGAAGAAATCGAGTGAAGAATCACTGTAGTATGTCAAGCCTTTGGTAGAACAAGAAAATCCCATTAGTCCTAAAAAGAAGGGTATACAACCAATGAATCCTCCTGATCATCACCTATGGAGCTGAAACATGAAACCTAACCAAGAGATTGACCTGCAAAATGAGAACCATGTGCACATTGAAGAATCATCACAAGGAAAGATCACTAGACAATTCAATATATTGAGGAAAAAACAGGTGTCTGAGACATCACAGAATCCATTAGAAAATTCAAATGGCAATAGGCTGGTCATTTTGTAAGAATTGAAAACAACTGGACATCACGACTCACTAAATGGATCCCCAGAGATCAAATGCAAAACCATGACCAGCAGGATATAAGATGGTGGGACAAACTCAACAAGTTCAGGGAGTATTGGCTCAGCAACGCCCACAATAGTTCTAGCAAGTTCTTGGTATGTCCAATGACGAACAATAGAAGGCTGATGATGATAATGGCTTTATTTCAAGCTAGAGTTTTTGGTAATGAGAAATAGGGATACTAATGGTATGGAAATAATTAATCCCAGAATATTAATCATTTCTATGTTAAGTTCTACTTCAGGGATCAGCAAACTTTTGGGGGCACGGGCTGGGTAGGGAATTTTATTGTCTTGTTTTTAATTACTTCGATATTTTTATTTTAGGGGTACCATGTACCATCAATAAATGAGCACTATAAACTTGGTTGAGGGGGATATTGTCAAATTTTCAAATTTTGTAGTGCCTTTAATCAAAACTGAGTGGGGATCAGTTAGCACTGAGATTTTTTAGCCACAAAACATTGATTCATTTGAGGCCACTCCAAAAATGAGACTTTTGCTCAATTCTTTTGTATCGAATTTCATTATTTGCTCATCTAAAAGAGACAAAGAAATAGAAATATTTTGTATAAAATGTGACTTATTCAATGAAGTTGACAGACCAGATGAAATGAGGTTTCTGGCCGCATTTGGCATACTGATCATAGTTTGCCAACCACTGCCCTCTCAAATTACCAATGAATGTTGTATTGACTGCTAAAATTTACTAAATTATATTTTTCATATATTGTTACCTTAGTTTTTCTTAATGTAATTAGTTTTTTCATCCAGAGCAAGTAGGCAACTTGTAAAATTTTTTAAATTCATATATATATATATATATATATATATATATATATATAAGAACTTTTAATGTTATTATGTTAACAGGAAGAAAAAATTAGGCCAGTCGCTATGATTTTTAATCATAACAAAGTTGGAATATCATAAATTAAAATAAATCAACCGTAGACTTTGCAGAGCAGATATCTGTGCATCAATGTTTATAATCATAGGTTATGAAGCAGCGAGGGTAGCTGTAGATTATTGTTAATGGCAGAAAGCAGAAAAGCTGGTTTCTATATATGCCTCAAGATGTCTATCATCTATGCTGAAATGTTTTGATGTAAAGTTGCACCATCAAATTTCTGGAGGTCCTACATGGCGCTTGTTTATAATTCAAGAATAAAATGTTTTGAAGATACAGAGAGGAAAAAAAATTGTTATTTACAATGTAAAGTAAGGTATTATCAATTACCAAATTTATATATCCTAAATGGAAAATTCTTTAACTTTTAAGAAGTTGACCTAATACAATATTCCTTAAGAGTATTTATTCTCCCTTTCCATTCTTTTCTAATTAACTTATTGCTGTAGAAAAAGCAACAAATGGATCATTTAATGATACACTGGATGGTGGTATACCAACTTTTGGAATTTGGCTTTAGATCTTATCATTGATTAATTTTTATATTTTATTTTTCAGACACATATGAAAAATGTTTATAGAGTTCTTCAGTGTTCAGAAGAAGAATTGACACAGATGGTCTCAACCATGTCAGATGGTTGGAAGTTTGAACAGGTAATCAGATATCCTGTTTCATCAAATCCTGATACAAATATTGAAATGAAATTAATTTGATTGTGAATATGATAGTGAATAAAATCACCAAATTTGGTGTGTATATACATCATTGATATTAAGAGATTGATATTATATCTGCTTTCCATTGCATATACATGACATTGAAGGAATGTATTAAATGATATCACTTGGTTCTAAATGAAACTCTTCGACCTTAAAAAGCTTCCCCCCCTCCAGATGTTTGCACCTTTTAACCCATGTCTCCTTTCCCCTTGTAATAATGTAGGGTTCAAGTATGATTTTCAAGAGTCTTCAATGTAGAATTACAAAAAAAATGAAATTACTGTATTTCCACTGGTATCGAAGACACTTTTTTTCCCCTGAAATAAGTCTCAAATATTTACCTTCTGATGTTTTTTTTTTTGTTGTTGTGTTTTTTTGTTGTTGTGTTTTGTTTTTTTTGTAGTTGTTTTTTTTTTTGGGGGGGGGGTTCTTGTTTTTCTTTTTTTTTTCTTGTTTTTTGGGTTATTTTTGTTTTTTTTCCTTGTTTTTATTCCTTGTTTTTTTTTTATTACTTGTTTGTTTTTTATTCCTTGTTTGTTTTTTGTTTTGTTTTTTTCTCCTTGTTTTTTTTTTTCTTTTTTTTTTTTTTTCTTTGCACTACTAGTGTGTTAGGCTAGGAGTTGTTTTACTAAGTACAAATCAGGAATACAATATTATGCAATATCCGAAGCGTGATGGGTTTATTTCATTGGTGTTCGATACTTTCAACATTAAGTCTAGTTAGAGTAGAGCTTAAAATATGAGGACAGTACTGTTGATGATAACCTTGCAGTGGGCTTAAATATATAATTTGCTTGTGGATCACTTGAACTCAGCATGTATATTGACAGGTTTTTAAAAATTCCCCTATATCAGCAGCCTCTTAACTATTTCTAACTGCTAAGATCTATCACCTGTGGAAATAATAGCAGCTTGTGAGGAAAGGAAAATTTGTTGCAATCCTCTCCTGTTACCTTTTGAATAGTCTTACAAATGTGTTGTTTTAAAGAATTTGTTTTTTTTATGTCACCATGGGTTAGCAATGTGGATAGTACTTTGCTAGCTATGGTATATGCAAATTTTAGGTGGTTTGCAACCTTTGATAGATTGAACTTCACTTTAATTTGGTATTACATGAAGTCACTTTTACTGGAATTGTTCTTGCTGCATCAAAACTGAATTCTATCATTTCAATCTTATTCTTGATAATTAGCCTCAATTTTTTTGAGCACCTATAAACGAAAATGTGTAGTATTTCCTTACAGGAATGTTGAGGATTTTCTGAATCCAAAACTGATCACTAAGGCAAATAGAATCTGATTTAAAATAAAATTTTCCCCTCTGACGAGTGATGAATTAAAGCTGTACAATTTTTAAAAAATTTTTTTAAATTTTTTTTCTTTTATCCTTAGGCATAGTGAATAATCACTAAGGATAAAAGAAAAAAGGATCAGTTTTTTGTCTTTGCCAAGATCCTGTAGCTATGCTTCGTTAGGTTTTCTGATTTAAAGAAAAAACTTTGAGTATTTCATTAAATTACACCAATGGTAGATAAACTCGTTGGCATTTTACAGAACTCTTGATTTTGAGATTAAAAAGCAAAAGAAAAACATGATTTAGCTGTAGTTATTGTTAGATGCTGTAGTTTTTAATGGTTTTAATTTGTTGTTTTCACAACCAATCTGACAATACAATTTGAATGCAGCATATTATCCACATTGTTTAATGGAGTACATCTTCCATTACTTTAACCAATTTACACCAATTATGATGTGATCTGGATGGAAAGGCTAAGTATACAGCAGGTCTTCTCTAACTTTCCGAATGGTGACCCCTCTTTTGTTAAAAGAAATCTGTAGTGACATTAAGTCCCATTTAGGTAAGAGATTTGTCACAACCCCCATCCATTTTTTTCTCCCTACAAAAACATTAAAAACTAACTTTTTTCAAATTTTGAATGTAAATTAATTACAAACAGAAAAAAAAATTACCTTTAGTGAATTCGGATGTGCTTGTTCATCTTAGCACAACAAATCAAATGATGGTCTTGAGGCAATTTCAATGTTTTAACACTTGAGTGTTTTTTGTTTTAATTCCAATCAACAACACCAAAAATGCTGATTTGCACAAATAGGTTGTAACAAATGGTAGAAGGGTCGTCATTGCTTATTTGCTTAATATTTGAAATTAAGCACCAACACAAGCCAAAAAGTCTTCCTGGAAAATTCAAGTTGAATGAATCACTTAAAAGTTCTGCATATTCTTTCTGAGCATTTAATGGCTAATGTTTTACATGTTCTATTTCAACAGGACTGGTATTCAATCCAGTTAGTCTAATTCTAGCAAAAAATATTTCTGGAAATTGCTTTGTAGACTCTTCAAACAACCAATTATTTACTTGATCAATTGCACACACACCCATCTTTACACAATCCCCACTTTGGCATATTCTGTACACTAGGCCTTCCCAATGTATAATACAAACATTTAACTTTGAGCAAAAAAATGCGAACATTACATTGTGTTAAATGCACTGATATAAGAAGATGGCCATCTAGTCGTTTGATATAAGCAAGAATAGCTTGGCAGAACCCCTGTAAACTACTCGTTTATGTTGTTGGTGATTTAAAATCAGAGCAGATTTTTATATTTTGAGTGAAAACTATCAGTTTTCTCGCTATATACCTTTAGAATACATATTCTTTGCTATGAAAAATATCACATATTTATTCTCAAATGTCAAAATAAAAAAGACTTCCACAAATTTTCAATGTGCTCCTAAGTGTGAAAGATGAGTTATGTATTAGAATTATTTGCGTTTTTATAAATCATTGTGACTTTTTCTTTTATGTTTCAGCTAATAAATATTGGTTCTCAGTATACATATGGAACAGAAGACCATGTAGAATTTCTCTGTGTTGTATCCAAAGAATGTCCTAATATTGTTAATGGGCAAGAAAATGAACCCACTGACAGAGCAAAAGTAAGTGATTTCTAATCCCCACCCCATTAAAATTAATTTTGTAGAAATTCCTTTTCTGAACTCTGTATCTTATTATTTCAATAATCGAATGCATGGGAGCAAATTACAAAGAACAATTCAAAAACTCCTGTAATCAGCTGAAATATTGAACTTCTAGAAGCAAGTTGACTTCATTTGAAGTACAAGAATAAGATTGAGAAGGCATAACTTGTTTATTTCATCACATTTCGAATCCTCAAGACAATCATTCTTGTTCTAGAAACTTTGCCTCTTTTCATACTTTTAATACTTGATTGTTGGAACCATTAAAACTCATACTTTGTTTATCCAATTCGGGCCATTGTTATCTTTTCCTCTTCATTGAGTATATTGTGTGATGATGATATATTTATAAGTGTGTGGACGTTCTTTTCTAAGCTCTGAGAATACTACTTTTTTCTTTTTTTTTTCTCTTTCTTTTTCATGTGTGGAAAATCTAACCAATCGATATTTTATTGTTTTGTTTAATTACAAAATATATTACAGAAAATTACTTGAAATACAATTACACAATAAATTACCATGCAACAATTGAAATAATATATTTTGGAATTCAACTTGTATATAATTTGATTTATAAATAAGTCATTTGTAAGGATTATTATGGTTAGGAACTGAAATTAGATCATTTAGAGGTTTGCAAAAGTCTCAATTGAATTCATACATTATCTGATTGAAAGATCGATTTCATCCAGAAATGTAGATTTGAAATATTTACTGTGAATGGAGGAATCTAATCAACTTTATGTACTCCTGATATTAGATCAACGTAGATTTTATTTTTAAAAAAAATGTTTTTTTTACAAATTTTGATAACCTAGATCAAATAACTAACTCTTTTGGAAAAATCATCCAAAATGTTGGAAGAAAATTACAGAAAATTTTGATAAAATATCTTAAAGTGATGAAATTATCCTATCAAACTATATATTCATTAAAAAAAACACAGAAAAAGATGATCAGACACTATTTAATTCAGAGTGATATACTTTTAGCACCATGCATTTGTGTTGTTCTAATTTTTCCTCGGGTCAATTTGAATCACAGTACAATGCATCACTCAGTTGAATTGATTGCTTTGATGGTCACTGTCTGGGACACTTATCAGATGAATGCTTAGAGGCCAACAATAGGGACATTGAAAACTATCTTCAGTTTCTGTGCTGCAAAATTTTCTCAAATTAAACAATTGACTGATGTTATATCTCGACCGCCAGAAGTATTTTAGATCGTGAAGGGAATTTATGACAAGAGGGTTGGTAGTTTCACCTGAAAGTGGAAAGAAAATACACTAAGAACAGGGAACAACCAGAAAATATACCAACAAAGAGCCTGGCTGGATGTATGAAAATATAGTTTCAATGTCTGTATGGTGAGGATATGGAATAGTCTACCTAATGAATAACTGGGTTCCAAAAGTGAACTCTTTCAAAAGCAGACTTGTTGAACAGGAGATTCTATACTAAATCTAATGATTACAGGAGTTTGTAGAAGAGGATTAAACATAAAACCTGTTCCAGAAGATATTGCTAAGCTAAGCTAAGCTAATATATACCTTTCTGGGAATCTCTCCTGTTTTTTGTTGTTATGAAGTTTTAGCTATGAAATTAAGAAGTAATTCATGAAAGCTATGAATTATTGAAATCTTTTGTAACTATGATGTAACAGATATTATTAGTTATGACTAGTTTCTTATCTTTTTGTTGCTTTTCATTGTTTTTGCCCAATTCATTCTCTAACGATCAGTAATATTAAGTTGTTTTAAGACTAATTGTATTATTACACATTTTAGTCTTTCTGATTAACCATTAATTTTGTTCCAAATTAATACAATCTATCTTAATAACTGAAGAATAGATCAGCTGAAAACATTGGAATAACAATCGGACACCATCAGAGGGGTAACACCATGATGGCTACCTAATATTTTTTAAAATTTTTAGTATACTTGTTGTTTTAATAAATTGAAATTGACTTTAGTTCAACTGTGAAGTGGTGTGCAATGATTTGCTTTGTCCTCCGTGGACTTTGAAAGTTATGTGGATCCTTCTGAACTTCTATACCGGGCCATGTTCAGGGAAGCTGGGACCGCCATGGGCCCAGGAAATATTCATTTCTAATCACCACTGAATAAAGCTTTTCTCATAACTACTGAAACAGTTTCCCAGTAAAATAAGATCTCTGAATTATTAAGGTTCTCTATTCTTTACCAGTAGAAAAATTTTTTAAAAGAAAAAAAAAAATTTCACTTATGTAGACTAGCAAACCTCTGTATTCATCAAATTCATTCCCTCTCATGTTATGAATCAAACAAGTTGTCGAATACTTCATTTAAAATGAATTGAAAAATTTTAAACGAAAAATAATGAAATTTTATTATTTTTAAAAAGTTCATTACAAAAGTAAATCATTCCAATTTTCATATCTTTTGCTTTACGTTATCAACTGGTTATAGTAAAAGATCATGTACTGAATTGATCACAATAAGCAGCTTACTCTGTACATGAATTTTGATTGAATTCAATTCATAAATGAGAACTTGGGAAGGTACTCTCAATGTATCTAATGATAAGCAATTGGGCAAGTCGTTGAAGGTGCTTCAGAGACCTACCGCTGCATATAAAAGGTATTTGACTAAATTTTGGCCATTGCTTAGCTATTGTATATTTAACACTTTTTTTTTTTTTTTTTTTTTTCCCTCCTTGCCAGGTATTACAGCAGAAAGGATCTCGAATGTGAAATTTTTCCCTTCCTCGTTTTATCAGCTGCTTTCTGCAGATGCTGTTGAGTAGGTGAGATGCTGGACACTGATGATGAGGATGATAAACAATGATGGCAGCACCAACGGCAGCAGCTGTGGTCAAGGGCAGACACGTAAACATACCTGGACATATATATATATATATATATATACACACACACACATACACACTCTCTTTTTCACACACAGTCTGTCTCTGTCTGTCTGTCTCTCTCTCTCTCTCTCTCTCTCACATGTATACATATATAATAAAAGAAAGAATCGCTAATTGACTTTTTTCTTGAAAAATGAAAATAATGAAAGAAAATTCAGATGGGAAAGAAGTGAAGAGAGAAGCAAAAAAAAAAAGCAAAACAACCAACCAAGTAAAAGTGGTGGTTAAATTTGAACATCAACGTTCATGTTTGTATGTAGGTGTGCGTGTGTGTGTGTATGGTTGAGAAAATTTATGGATGCAAGTAAGACAGCTAGTTTGTGTGCATTTGCACACCATCTCCAAGAAGAGAAAAAACCCTTTTAGAGAAAAAAGGGTTTCCCAATTTGACTTATTTTTAAACCAATGTTCTTTTTATGTTGTCCTGCTGGCCTATTTTTTGTGTGTGTGGCCTCTGTCACCACACTTGACTTGCTGATTATATTTACACTCACTCACACATGTGTACAGACAATCTTACATATAGACACATGTAAGAAATGTGTGTGTATGTATGTTTTATAGCCTTTAACCGAGACAAATAGGCTTCATTACTTTGTCATACGTTGTATGTATGCATATGTATACATGTACACACATTTAGACTCCCTGTTCATCCATGTAAGTACAACTGTTGCATCTGTATAATATATATATATATATATATATATATATATATATATATATAACAGTTGCACTTATTTATTTACAAGTACACTGAGATATTGATATATCATAATTTTTCTCCAAGATATTGTCCTCTCCCCAACTTCCACAAAAAATGTGCAATGTTACAGTTTTTGATCACATTCCACTCAGTCTGGACATTTAACCCCCACCTCCTCCTTTCAATTCTTCAAATTTGCATTTAAAGGGATAAAATCAATTTCAGACTCCCTGAACTGTTTCTTTTTCTTTATTGCCTTTCCAAAGATTAAGAATGGAAATAGGTAGATTCTCTTTCAATTTTTTTTTTATCAGGCATCTTATTCTAGATTTGCATTTTTCCATCTAAAAACATTTATAGCCTTAAAATCATCAGATGAAATCTGTTTAAAAAAAAAAAAAAAAAATCTGTCACTATTTAGGCATGAAAAAAAGAAGGGATGTTTGCTTGGTCACATAACATTTCATCAGAAATCACCTACAGATGAATTTTTTTCGTACAGAAGATCTCTAAACTTATTTTTCTGTTTTGATTTTTTGGTTTTTTTTCCTTCCCTTCCATTATCCAATTGAAAAAATTGGAATTCATACAAAATGCATATTCAGAATATAGAGCCAGGTGAAAAAAATTGTATGACATAAATCCCCAAATTAATGACAAAAAGGGTTATGTACTGCTTATTAGTAACTAAGCAAAGTTTTTCACTTTTTGTGGCATTTCTTTTTCTCCACATAGTTATACTTTTTTTTATTTTTTGTTGTTTTTTCCTTTTCCTTCACTGTTTCTTTGTCCTGCTGCTGACAAATGTGTTTATTCCGTTTTTGTATCCCAAATTTTGAAAAAATAATTTTTTAAAATCATAATTAAAAAAATTCTTCAGTAAGTTTTTTTCTCTTCTTTATATATTTTTTACTCCTTTCTGTCCCATGTATTGCTGAATTCCGATCTCTAAATTCTTTTCAATGAAACCCCCTCAGACATATTTTCTGCCTCATAAAAAAAAATGGCGCACCCTGCATGATCAACATTATTGATGTAAAATAATTAAATACACATAACTGCAATATTATCGTGCAAACTGCTGCTGCTGCTGTACTCTTGGTTTTGAAAAGGGTAACATATCCTGAAAGGAACAAAATGAAAACTTCCCTGACAATAATTTTGGCTTCAAAAAAATAATTGAAAGGGGTTGTGAACAGCAAAATTATTGCAAAATAACACTTATTGTCAAAAAATAAAGACTCTAAAGACAAATTTCAAATCGTTTTTATAATTTCTTATGAGAGAAACTCTGTAGAACCAAATTTTTCTTCAAGGAAAAAAATCTGCTTTTCTAAAGACATATTGCTTTTTTGAGATTTCAAGTGATATTGTGCAGTTTTCTTCTTATACAATTTTGAAATGCTGTGTGTGACCAATATCCCCCCCTCCATCCCTACAAGTTGGATCAGTTTTCTCATATACCCTTGTAATAAATTTAAGATAGTTACCTTTTCTAAGACTAAGTGGACTAACAAAAATACGCATAAAATAGCTGTGACCTGATGAATGAAAGATATATAATTAGAAGAGCCTAGTAGCAGCTTACAGGATCAGTCTATTGCAAGAAAGATGGTTTAGAATAGTACACATACTTCCTTCCAAAGAAATGGTCTGCAAAACTGAGAAGGGAGAATATCATCAGACGAACTTTGAGGGGAGAGAGCCATATGCTTTTTTAGTTTCTTGAATTGTTGATTCTGGTACAGAACCGTATAATGCATATGAGCATATTGAGTGATCACTTCTAACAATGCCACTACATTGATAAGTAGGTTATATTTAGTGGCGTGGGCAATGAATGTCCATTGAGAGATTGACGCATTTACAAATATCTCTTGGGAAGTGACAGTGGTGGCTGTACACCAGAGTTCTGATAGTAGACAGTGCTACTGGACGTTGCATTCTAACAAGAATCATAGACATTTCGAAGTCAAGGTTTTGTGCTTCTATATATGCTGTTGAACTGCTCAAATTGTCTGTTACAGTGAGGGTTGTAAGGAGTTGTCAAGCTGGTAACAATGTGTAAGTTTATTAAATACTGACACAGTTCTTTGGACAAAAATGAAAGTGTCCCTGGTTCGAATGGATGTAGGATTGTGACCCAAATATTGTGAAAATCTGATTTAATCACTGTATGACTGTGCTCAAATGTGACTACTGACACTAATGCAAAAGGGAATTTGCAGTACTCATTTACCATAGTTCATATGTGGTGTTTCCGAGAGGTGGAGTGGAGAGGTCTTTTGAAGTCTATACAAATTTGTACAATTGGTTGAATGGGTTTGAGTATGAAAATGAGGCTTGCGTATTTGGGGCATTCACTGTACACTTTTTTGTTAACAATGTTGTAATCTTAGTACCCCAACTGAATTTTCCACCATTATCTTTTTTTAAAAATTTTGTCCAGTCTCTGAATAGAATGTGTAATTTACCACCTTGTTCAGTGATGATTATGGAGCATCTCCCAGAAAGTGCAATCACTCTCTCACTGCCTCCAAGATAGCAGTCATCCTTTCAACAGCAGCATGCTCACGTTCTGTTTGAGTGATTCCTGGAGACTGGGCAACCAAACTGGTTCGGAACAATTGCCCCGTCGGTGGAATCGGTTTTGACCATCAAGGAAATATTTTTTGAAATAGTGTGCCGTGAAGACTCTCCAAGGTTTTTGAAGGCCATCATCACTTTGAGAATGAGGAAACATTGTGGCAATAAACAAAGGCCTAATTTTATCAGTGAATTTTGATGTCTATTAAGATATCTATTGGGAATAGTAAGAGAAGACAAATCGTATGTTGGAAGAAGCTTTGTCTTAAAGGATGGCTTTAATAAAATCTTGACTGATTTTATATCTGAGTTATGTAACAAAATTGTTAATTACGAAAAATATGGTGTAAAGCTGAACGAGGACAAAGTTTGCTATTTCTGTGAATTTCTACAAACTGTGGACATGTTCTGTATTTTGCTGCAAACAGTCCTTTTGCTCCAATGAGCATAAGATGTGGGCAAGCCCTTTAGAAGAAATGTTGATTTTCCAAATAGTATTCTCCAGAAATGGTAGAGGTGCTTGTCAGCCTCAGAAGCAGTATATTCTTTATCAGTTTTTAATTGCTATCTGGTCATATGCACTCATTAAGAGTGCTAAAGGAGTAGTACTTAACGACTGTTCACCACATCATCTATTCGAGAATGGATAAGGATCTAGTAATGTGAACCTCTTTTTGGTTTGTGAATAGTCCACCTCAATTTGCTTATGATTCTAGGTAACTAGGACTTCAGTCCCTCATGGGGAGTTGCTGGGTCAATGATGCCTTCCACTGCAATTTCAGATGCAACAAAGGTACTATTTGAGTCAGAAAAACGGTGAGATTTGGACAGCCTGCTTCAGGCTAACATCCTCTAACTGGTATGGAAAAGCAAGTGTGTAATCGTGGGAAGTTTTGACCTAAATTGATGTCACAGCGTAGATCATTTTGGTAGATTTTCTCTCCTAATGACAAATCCACCAAGCAAGTGCCATGAATACTGGATGAGAGAAAAGCCAGTAGTAGGATTCACTCTTTTATCAAATTTGTTATGACAGCAGCTGCCAGCCAGGCTGGTCTTGCAGACTTAAGCAAAGTGGCCCTTGCAGCATTTGTTGTCTGTTTCATCCTTAGCAGGACATTCACATCTGGGATGATGATTAAAGCTGCAAAAGTAGCATTTATTTCTGGTAGCCTCAATCATGGTTGGCACTGCTTTATAGGAAAGACCCTTTAGTTGCGGATAACTTGAGAGTGATAGTTTAAATACTGCCTATGATCAGGCTGAGCGATCAGTTCTCCAATAATTTAGTGCGAACTTGCGTTGACAGGAGCTTGTTCATGAAAGGATACCTCCTTGTATCCTTCAGTTTTCTTCTGTCATAACAGATCTGAAGTTTCGATCTGTGCTGAGAAACCGGAGAATCTTAAAAGATTGGTCTAAATTCTCATCTGGTTGCTGTTAGCAGGTAGCCAGAATGTGACAGGCAAATACTTAGCTCTTTGATTTGATGAATACTTTATCGAGTACAGACATGGCGACATCATACTTAGTACACTATGTATTTGAACACAGACAGGTGATATGATTAACTAGTCAATCTAATTTTGAAGAATCCCCCAAAGATGAGAGAGGAACAGAAGGCTGCTAGTCTTCTTCCAGTGTTTGAAGACCTGTATGTGGGAATCACAGATAAATACACAGGCTTAAAAAAAATCTTTCCATTTTGAAATAAAATCAGTCAATCCTCTTGTTAGTCCATTAAATTCTAATTGAACGCAAGACTAGTTGCATTTTCTAAGACTAATGGACTAAAAAAAAAAATATGTATAATAGCTGTGGCTTGAGAAAGGATAGAACCCTAATGATCAATATTATTGCACAATATTTCATAATGTACAATATTCATATATTTGACTTTGAAACTAGAAGAATATAACTCATTCTGAAATATGCCAAAATGTTCACAATTTTGATAAATCACTCTTGATAATATTGCACAATATTTTGCACCGCATTTTATTTACTGCTGACCTTATGTGGTAAATGATATTCCATTATACCTCATTGTTCTATATTCATCCTACATTCTTGAATAATATTGTGCAATGATATTTCCTATTGACTTTCCATGTTCATATTTCATGCCATGCAATATTGAATGAAATTACTAAGAGTGTAATATTAACATTGCTTGATCAATATTGTTTTGGAATACTGCTGTTGTACTTGATGTCGATCATGTTGGAGCCTTTTTATTGTTCATTCCTTGATAACTAGTATATTTTAGTTGTAGACCTTAGATATAATTCTCTTGCTGGGCAACATGATAGGTTATATTGATTATGTGAGTATTTTTATCAAATATATCATCACATCTACATTCAGCTATTAATCCTGGAATTGTATTTGACAACAGCTGTAGAACAAGTTGCTTTTCTTAAAAATCTCTCAAGTTGTCTGTAGAAAGAATATCATAAGGTTTCTCTTATGTTTAGTATAGTTTTTTTTAATTTTCAGTACTTAAACTCATCCACCTACTTGTTCTACTTTCTTTTTCATAAAATCATCTTGAATCCACCAATATTTGAAAAGTTTATCTACTCATTCTTTTTAATGAGATTTTTTCCAGGTTTCATTTCTCAATTGATGAACATTTACAACTAAATATGCAATTTGAAAAAAAAGCTCCAATGTAATTAGTGCTGATTTACAAACCTTGTTTTCCAATTTTCAAAGCTTGCTCTAGCTATGATTTCAAGTTTGACCCCTTTTTTAAGAGTCTAGAAATCACAAGATGGAAACTCTCTCTCTCTCTTGTATCTTGTAATACTGTTTTGTCATTTCCTCATTTGTGTGTATATATATATATATATATATATATATATTCCCTATTTCTCTGAATTTTACATTGGTTTTTCTCATCTGCATGATGGCTATGCTATTATTCTGGTCCAAGAAAATTGGAAAAGTAAAGTTGATTTGGTAGCAATCAAAAAAATCAGTCAGTATTTTCCCTCCCAATAGAATGTTATTCTTATATATATGGTGCAAATTGTTTACTTATCTATGAGATAGCAAACTTTTCCAAAATAAATTTCAATTTTTATCAAGTTGGGCAGAAATTGAAAATTTTAGGAAACTTCTTAGCTTCAATTAAGTCCTGTGTTATACAACTTTTACTCAAGGGTTAGTATTGGCCTTTGCTGTTCAAGGTAGTATATAGCATTGTACATAGGTGTGGATAGACTTCGGTCTGGATTTGTTCAAGATTATGTACTAGGAGATAACAAAAACTGTTTAGAAAGCGCTTCTTTTCCTGATGATGCCTATGGTTGGAAGCAGCTGGTAGTTTGTGTATCATTTTATTTTCAACCCATGATTTTCCTCCTTTTATTTATTTATTTATTTTTTTTCTTTCTTTACTTTACCTCTTGAAGAATTGTCAGATCTTCTTAAACCTGCCTTCCCACCACTTCATCAGCTGTAAACTTTTCTTTTCTCACTCTCTCTCTCCTACATCTAATAAGATGGTGGGGGTATTTCTGCCAGTTGGTAGAAAAATGCTCCACTGAATGTTTTACTCAAAGTATTTTTTTTTATCTATTGGAAAAATATTAGGAATGTTCATTCCTTTGAAAGAGTTACATAGGATTTTTTTCAATTGAAAGGATACTTTTTTCTTTTTTGATGGAATTTTATTGTAATATGAGATATAGCTAACAAAAATTAGCTGTCAATCAGGTACAATCCCAAAACCAAACTCTTGCACAAAAATATTTTTCCATAGAATATTTAAACATTTTTACCAATAGCTTTAGTTACAGTAGTTCAATTTCATAAGCCTATAGAAATAATTCTAGTGTACACATGCTTTAAAAAAGATCTTTGTAGATGGTGTGTGTGGTGTTGTTTTGTTTTTTTTGGTTTAATGGATTGGTAATGATTATTCTGGTTGAACCTACTACTATTGATATTAGATGTACAGAAACAATATTTAGCTTTAACTAAAATAGTTATTGTTCAATTGTTAACATTTGAAAACTTTAGATGGAAATTGAAACTTCACTTTATATGGCAATTATCTTTGAAGGTTGATCTGTATGATATTTAGATTTATCAATTTTGAGATCTGTTGATGTATGCATATTTATTTTGTACCTAGTAGCCCTATAGTTGAGAACTAATCAGAGATTAGCCTCCACTTGATACATAAAAAATAGTAATAAGAATAATAGTAGTAATAAGCAAGAAATATTTTACATGAAAAAAAAACGAACTGTCAGACAATTTCAAAACCTAAAAAATGAAAGTGATTCCCGAAAGATACATGTAATCAGTATTTGGACAAAGTCTCCCCCCCCCCACCTCTTTCTTTCTTTCATGTCTGTTAATTCATATCCTCAGAACAGTATGACCAAGAAGTGCCTAGTGGTGCTATTTGAAGCACTTTCACTTACTTTACTAGGATGTTTAGTGGGTGACTTATTACCTTGAACTTAGATACTGGGTTTAGTCCAAAATATCTAAATGTCACTAACATAGATTACCTTCCTCTACGATGAGGATAGGCCTATGAGAAAAGTAACTTTTGGTATATAGGGTAAATTTTTGCAGCATGATAGTGGGGGGGGGGATTGCATCTCTGACGCCAAGATACAGTAATCATAAAGTATAAAAAGGTTTTGATGTTTTTTTTTTTGTTTTTTTTTAAATAATGAACATAAATAGTGAGAATTATAGTAAACAATCATTGTTCATGATTACTGTAACAAAATGATTCAGGTGAGATACAGGTATTCTATATCATTAGGTTATAAGTTTAGTAAATAACTAAAATTTAGCTAGTTCAGGGCAACCAATGAGGATCAATCTCAATCATCTGCAGATCAGCTTGCAAACCACTGTCCCATGATGATAATTCTAATTTCTATCAATGATAATTCTGTGCCAGATTTTCCCACATAAAACAAAATCAGTAATCATATTTAATGATATATACTAACTATAAAACTATCATTTTATAGTTATATAGTGTATATTTTATCACCCATGAACAAATCTTGACAATGTTTTAGAAAATATTTTTGTTGCTCAATCTCATATTTAAATTAAGATTGAAATCTTTAGTTGAGGGGAGGGAGGGGGGGTACTACAAAGAATTACCAGCTTTGGAAGTCAGTTTGTTTTGTAAAACAACTTGTCAAGTCTATGTCTAAGCTGACTAATGATTTTTGCTGGATTTGTGTGTGTGTGTTGTTTGTTTGTGTTGTTGTTTTTTTTACCTTATTTTTGTCAAACAGTAACAATGGAGAAAGACAGTTTTGACTTTATTTTTGTATATGACAATGACCAGGCCAAAAAATCAGTGACATCATGCAAAAACTGATGACGAATGCATTCGAACTTCTCAAGTCCAACTCGGGTCATGTTGTTTTGCTCAAGTTTGCTAATCCTATTTGCAGGAATACTGATAAAGTTGTTTGGGAATAATATTGAATTGAGAAATGAATTCTGTTTTGTTTACCTTTTTAGATTTTAATAAAGCAAAGAAATTTGTCTTCTTTAATAAGAGTATAAACATCTATTCCAGCTGTATTGTT
>CAUOPZ010000365.1:0-15000 GCA_963457665.1 Thysanoteuthis rhombus
ACACACACACATGTGTATATTTAGAAATGGATATACATGATCCACAGAATGATAATAAATTGCATTATATGACATTGAAATTCTTATTTAAAATGATCTTCCGTCTTTAAACGGCTGTTGTATCACTTGAACTAGACAACAAAAAAAGAATAATCAACTAAATAAACAACTGTTGCACGAATCGAACCAACGACCCATGGGGTAGCCACTTCAACGTAGTGTTACTCTGGTTTTCATTCATCTCACGTAAACCAAAGTTATGATGGACGCTAAAAGGCTGATGATGATTATGATAATTTTTTGTTGGTGAGTGGTATTGACTGATAACTTCCAGCAATTATGATGACATTTTATGCTCATATTCACCATGTACTAGTTTAGCGAAATGATTATTGGTACTGGACTAAATCGTGCTGTTGTAGGTTCGAATAATGCCAGTGGAAAATATTTCCCGGCAATGTGTAATAAAATGATTTGACAATTCGGAACAACGACTAAATAATGATCTTAAATTGTAAAATTCCACACACTCACTTACTCATAGTTGAAAATAGGGTGCAAGACCTAATTTTTTCAATATCATGTGAGTGTGTGGAACCTTACATTTTGAAATTGTCATTTAATATGATTAATCATTTGTATGTCTCTTTATTTTTGCCCTTGTCTGCACCCATAGTCAGTTTCAACAATAGTTAGAATTTTCCCTTCTCAAAACAAAGACCTGCCAAATATCATTTAAGGTTGGAAGACATTTTCTTATAATTTTCATATTATCAGAATCTTAAATTCCACATTTACACATTTCAATAAAAGCCACAGGAAAAGTTACATCAAGTATGTTGACCTGGCCCAGGGGTGCATGTGCAAGAAGTTATTTAATTGTAAATATAAAAACTAAAGTATACACAGAAAATGATATATACCAAAAATTAGAGTACTTTTATTTTAGAAAATATTGGAAATAAAATGGTATCTAATCATAACCAAAGAAGACTATCAGATTATATAATGTTCAGACATTAATAAACCATAGAAAATATTCATGAGACAGTTGTACATCAAATATTTTTAATGAATGCTCCACAAGATCTTTTGAGACATCAACTATTATGAATAACCATTTGAATATATATATATATATATATATATATATATATATATATATATATATATATATATATATATATATATATATATAGAGAGAGAGAGAGAGAGAGAGAGAGAGAGAGAGAACTTATTCTGATCATCATTTTTTGTGAATTGTTTTTTATCTATCCGGACTCATTATCTAATCCATTTAGTTTTTTTCATACCAAGCTTCTTATTCTGATAACACTTTTTTTTTTATATAGAAAGTTGGGACTAAAAGTGAGGAGAAACATTTTTCAGCATTTAGAGGTGGAAAGTGAGGGAGATATATAAAATAAATGTATTGCTAATGATTTTACTATAGGAATATATTGAAAATCAAGATAGAATACATTGCCAATGGTCACGAATAAAGACATGTGTTTTAAGAAGTTTCTTAAAACACATGCCTTAATTCTTGACAACTGACAATCCCTCAAATATGATTATTATGATTTTACTATAGACATTCATTAGTCTTTTTGATGAAATATCAATTTCAGACTATTAATGAAATTTTATTATTTTATCAAACATTCAGTGTATTATATAGATATAGATTTGTAAGGAAATTTGAAAAAAGCACTGAATTTTCTGGGTTTTGTATCAATCGTGCCAATGTCGAGCCAGTGACGAAAAGTACACATTTGGTACGAACGTATCAAAAGTAGCTTTCCTACTTCAAATTCAACCATTTATACCTGGGAAATAATTGCGTCGTTTACAAGCTGACAAATTAAAAAAACAAAACAAAAACAAAAGCAAAAACGAAAAAGCAAAAACAAGTCGGCTGTACCTCCCCTAATCAGGGTTGATTCTATTAAAGATAGAAAAACTTAATTAGAAGTTGAAATCCAATCTATTTGCTTTGGCCATTCTTTACTACCTTCTGTTTTAATTAAATTCAGCGTTTGAAGAATTTTTCGTTTTGAAAACGGATCATCTTTCTTACCCGCTAAGATAGATAGATAGATAGATTGATCGATAGATAGGTAGGAACAGGCAGGAATAGGAATAGACTTAGATAGATTGATTGATAAGAACGGACTGAAATGGATAGATTGATAGATCGGGGTAGAAATATGTAATGTGGTGATAGATAAACACAGTGATAGATAGATAGATAGATAGAAACAGACTACGATAGACTGATAAATAGACATGAACATATACATAGTTGATAGAAAGGAACTGGCTGACATTTTATATATATATATATATATATATATATATATATATATATATATATATATATATATATATATATTGGTTAGATAATCTGACAGAATGGTCGTATTTGATGACCTTGTGCAAATGAAAGACTGAGGTTTTTTCTTATAAAGATAAAAAAATTTATGCATATCGCCTTCTTACAGGCATCACCATAACTTGCAGAAAATTGTGGAATCAGCTATTCGTTGCAGTCTCATTACATTTTACGACATTTTTGCCCCAATATGTTACAGACTGTAAGGTGTTGCTTATTCCACAATTTTCTATGCTGCAACTTCCCATGCTGATGATGCCTGAGATGAGGCGAAATGCAAAAATGACTTTTTATCGCGATAATATATTTTGAAGTGTAACACACGTCTTCATTTTTCCACACTCGCTACTGCCATATATATATATATATATATATATAGAGAGAGAGAGAGAGAGAGAGAGGGGGAGAGAGAGAGAGAGAGAGAGAGAGAGAGATTTTTTTTCCACACTGTCACTTGCTACTGCCATATACATATATATATACATATATATATAGAGAGATAGATAGATAGATAGATAGATAGATAGAGAGAGAGAGAGAGAGAGAGAGAGAGAAAGAGAGAGCTCGCCATCACAGTTAACAATTGAACGACCGTAACCTCAAAATTTGAAGTCATGTAAAAAAAATTCCAACAAAGAATAAATAAGGTAAGAATAGATTCTATTTATGACTTCACTGGCGTTTTACACTGAACAAAAATCTAAATTAACGAACAAAAAACACTAGAATCGCCTAGATTCTCAAGGATTTAGATGTTGATAAGATCGTAATAAACCTGTCATAAAAAGACGTTTTTTTTAAAAGAAAAAAATTTTTGAAGTGATATCGTGGAGTGCTAATGCAAATTTTCCAGTCTGTAGTGAAAAGAAATGACATGGGCAGAATATGGTCAAGAAAATTTTTTTTTTTTCCAAAAATGAAAAAAAAGATTTTTTTTAGAAGAGGTCCGGTGGATCACTAAAGCCAAATTTAAAGTAGACCCTGGAGCACCGGAACAAACAAACAAACGACCAAACAAAGGCACACACACACATAAACAAATACACAATGATACGCACACATTGAAAAGAAGAATTGAACCCTTCGCCATCTTTGATCGCTACGGTTGTACAGTAGATTGATTATAGATAATATATAGGTATGGACGGATACATAGATGGATAGATAGATACATAAATATATATGAGTGAACATAGATAGACAGGTAGAAAACAGATTGTTTGAGAGATAGTTAGATATAAAAAAGACCAATATAGTTAGATAATTAGACATAAACAGATTGTAGATTGATAGGATCAAACTGATATATATATATATATATATATATATATATATATATATATATATATATATATATATATATATATATATATATATATATATATATATATATATATATATGATTTTCATCATGTATAATTGCAATTTATGTAAATAGATAGAACTAGAAAGAGTGAATAAAAGGGAAAGGTAGGGGTAAGAAAACCAAAAGGAAAAGATAAAATAAAAGACTATACTCATAAATTGTAGATAGTACCCCACTTGCAATTGTTCGACTTACTATCGTACTTTTCTTCGAAATTGTTAGTGACACTAGTTCTCCATTTCGTATAACAATGATATTGAGAGAGAGAGAGAGAGAGAGAGAGAGAGAGAGAGAGAGAGAGAGAGAGAGAGAGAGAGGGGGGGACGACAAATCTTCAGACGACAAATCTTCAGACGACATTGGATATTTCCCCTTGCCTTCAACATGTGGTATTCAATCTTTTATGTGAAGGAGGCGTTGATGGCATTATGGGATTGTATGTTTCATCTGACAGCGATCCATGATTTGTTTATGCCGTTAATTGATTAAATTCAGTTATGACATCCTGTGATCTATATTTTTCTTCTAATTGTTGAAACAACTTTGTTAAATTATAGTTTACCCTTTTTTAAAATTGAAAATACACAAGAAGGGAACCTCAAGTCCCTTTCTTATCAAATACATTTAAAAGGTCACTCAAATTACGATTTTCGTTTAACGATCTCAATCGCAGTCCCTAAGTAAGTTGGGGACTCTCTGTATTCTAATATAAGTATCAGACAACGTATCCAGCTTCCATAAAAACTGAATTGTCAGACAACCGGTAGTGTTTCTTACTGGTTACTTTTGATAGTAGTTCATCACTTGACCAGTTAATTTTTGTGCTGTATGCGTGAAGCGCGATGGTTGGATAGTTTGTGTTCGACTCGTCGAAATCCTTTCCGTAAGAAGTTGTCTGCGTTGTTGGCTTTTCGGATAGTCAGTCGGGTTGCATAAAGGGACAGCAGAAAGTTTAAAGATTTAATCAAATCGAAAAATGCACGAGTCAACGCAAAAGTAGCAAATAAAATTATACTATTCCAAGCGCTCAAATTAGATTTCAAAACACGACTCATACATCTTTCTATACCGTGATTCTTATTTTTCCCAATTTTTTTCCCTCACTCTTTACTTTCCTCTCCATAGAATGTCTCGACTGCCAAAAGAAAAGTCCCAAACCCTCGGTTCAAAACTTTTCTCGCTTAAATTTTAAAAAATCAACCCCCCAGAACTCTGTCTTAACGGCTCAATCAACCGGGGAGGGGGGCTTAGAGAGGAAGATAGCACGCATTATTTGTTAATGATCGAGATCAACTCCCATTTCTTTCTCTCGACCCATATTTCAGGACCACTAACCGATTTCCTTCTTTTGCCGATTCTTAAGTATTCGACATCTTGACATACGTATCTTATCTCCCTCACACTCTCACACTCTCACACTCTCACACTCTCTCTCTCTATCTCCCTCTCTCTCTCTCTCTCTCTCTCTCTCTCTCTCTCTCTCTCTCTCTCTCTCTCTCTCTCTCTCTCTCTCTCTAATACCGTTACGCACGTCAGTTTCAGTATGACAGCTGTGTACAGTGTTGCCAGTGGCTGCGCACAAAAAATATATGCTGAACAATAAAATTTTAATGCTGGCACAATATAGAATTAAACAATAATAAATGAATAAATAAAAAAATCAATACACCGAATAAATCATTTCGTTTGTTGTATACTTTTTGTCGTATTTAAGTGACCTTTGTTTCTGAACTTCTGACAAAAATCAATGATCGTCATAAAAGTTGAAATATTTTTTACACACTTCTCATCTCCAGTTACTCAGAGGCCTTTTGAAGTCTGCTTGGTTAGTGTAATGGTCACCTCGTTTGCCTCACACCCCGAGATCCTGGGTTCGTTTTTACCAGTTTCAGCCAATGGAAGTCACTATTAGCTGTATGATTAGTATGGAGGCAGATTTACATCCTGTCAAAGGCTGGTCATTGAAACTTGCAAGAAGTCCTGATCCCGACTAGACTTGAGGCTTGCAAGGATCACTAAGCTGACGCATTCAACGGAATATACGACTGCATATACTCCAACACGAATTGTCACTTAAGAAATGAAAGAATTTTATGAAGAAATGAAAGGGTACACTTGATTTTCTGTACATTTATGTACATATTTGTCACAATAATTTTCATTTTATTTCACTCCCTTAAAAGTTACATTTGGCAGTCTTCAGTTTGATGTGAAGTTATTGCTTATTTATGCAGTTCATATTGGCTTATTTGATTCATTTTTTCATAAAAAACAGTAATTGGAAAAAATAATCCTGTAGTTATGTAGATTTTTTGTCAATTTACACTTGAAACCTATGAAATCAGATCGTTATAATATAGATATAAGGAAGGTAAACAAAAAAGCAGTTTGCTAGAGGGAAACCGAAAAGAAAATATTTTGTGCTTGATACATCGAAGAAAGTAGAATTACTTATGAGATTCTTCATTTATTTTTCATTGTATATTTTATATTTTGTATTCCATTATTTAAGCATTTTAAGTGGGTTAATGAGGGCCAAACATACCCTGCTTTAGAAGTGTATTAGTTTGTATTAGTTCAATACAGTTTTGTTCTTCATTTTTCATTTTTGAAAAATCAAAACAAGATAGGGAAAATCCAAAAATCTGGATGAATGGCCCGGTACTATACTGCAGACTTCTAGAACAAGAAAGTGACGGTGGTACCAAAAGTAGTTGGTGTCATGGAAATGATCATGAAGAACTACACAAAGAGGTTGGAGGGACTGAGTATTCAGGTAAGAACTGAGACTGGCCAGCCGACTATAATATGAGTCCTGGAGTTGGATTTCAAGCCTCAAGTATTGCTACACAGTAAGGAAGAGTCGGTATCAAAGCAGCGAAAGTAGCTAGACAGACGGTCTAATTTTGAAAACATCTTAGATTACTTTGGTTACAGATGGATTAAAAAACATTCAATGGGTTACAATTCGAAAATATTTATTAATTTAATATTAAATTTCTTCAATTTGAGATTAATTAACGTATTTACTCGGGTACAATGCAAATTCAAACATAATGCGACCCAGACATTTTGTAGACAAAAATCTGTAATATATTTTATCCTCTTATCACTGCAAATCAAAAAAAAAAAATACATAAAACACAAAAACTATACAGACTAAATACATAAGACACTAAAACTGACATGGTTCTTGCTTTTGCTCAGTAACCTCCAGTTTGTGTCCAACGAAAGATCCAAATTCTCTACTTTTTGCTGGTTTGTGACCATGATACTGCAAAAATGTTACTCCTCATTTTGACGGGCTTCTATGCTAGTAATCATAAAAATGGCAGATCTAGCACAATCATCACCGCTACGACAATTTAATATGTTTTAGTAACTACAAATGGATCTATGTACATATAAAGATAGATGAGAGGTCGGGAAACGGAATATTTGCTCCCATCCCCGTTGATGGGACCTTCCTACCGAGGGCGAAAGGGAAGGAATGTTGAAACCTTACAGTCAATAAAGGATAATAGTGCAGTACATTTGTTTTATGTAACCTCAACAATGTTTCCCAATAAAAGGGAGTGTATTACTATTCACTCGTGCTCACTCCATCATGTTGACCCGTGGTCAGGTCATGCATTACCATCAACGGTCAAGTGCACCAAGTGCACCATCTGACATCTGGGTCATACTGTGGGTCGTACTTGCTTACTCTATGAACGGCGGCTAGTGCAGCATCTTTCCATGGGTGAAATGTCTATCGAGTACCAGGGTTGCCACTAAGATATATTACGAATACCCCTCCCCCAGGAATATATTTTTGCCTCCCACTCCCTGGAAATATATGCTTTTGCCCCTTCCCGCTGGAAAAGTGGCGGCGGACGCCCGTGGGGGCAACTGTTCTGTCTCCAAAGTGAAGATAATAGGAAGGTGCTATATTTCTTGAATTATAGATGCGTTGAAACATATACTTGACGACTGATATATCGGCAGTTGTGCCTCAAGATAGGCTTATTTCGAGAATTATTTTTCTTGGTACGACTCCGTTATCAGTTTCGCCATATACAAAAGATGCTAGCATTTCTTATCAGAGAGCATATTAAACCTTGTCAAACAAGAAGCTAGACATTTTGGCAACTGGTTAATGCAGGGTTGCCACTTCAGTTATGTTCGTACCTAATTGGTACTTTTCAGTCTTTTTGGTATGTTTGATGCTATGCTTAGAAAATTAGGTACGTTTTGGCAATTTCCTTTCTAATCTGTGTCTTATAATCAAGCTAGATATTGAAATATATTTCGTTTGACTTTCTGCAAGACTCTTATAAAGTTGAGTAATATTTCGAGGTATGCAATGGTGTAGTGCAGTGGAACGTGTGGGAACAGGCTTCCCTTACATTTTGGAAGGAGTTAGCGTTCCATCACTTAATATGCTCAACTAAAATTCTCTAATCGAACAATTCACAGATGAGAAAAAATAGCCAATATATAACCATATATTCCATATACACTGGCAGTGCCAGAACATGGCAAGCAAAATTTAATCTTAATGTAAACCCTTCCCACACATACCCATGTTCATGATTTCATTTTCGGAGAAGTTACGATTTTTTTCAATGTTAGAAGTTTATTAATGAATACACTTATTTTTAGCCATCCTTTGTCCTATTTCTAACCATAAAAATCGACTTGTTTAATATTACAAGAGCATACCGTTCAAAAGATGCATCCGTTTTTAGGAAAATCTCCTGGGGGTTTAAAAATGAAATAATGAAACGATGTTCTTCATCTATTCATGATATCATTAATACCAACAATTAAAATTGAAATATCATCGTCAATCATTATAACAATCAAAACAAAATTTTTGAAGATGTCGTTACGTCATATAAGTATAATTTAATCAGCTGGAAAAACAAATTCTCTCTCTCTCTTTTTCTTCCTCTCTCTTTCTGTCACTCATTCTCAATTCTATTCCCATATCACTTCAAAATGAAATCATAAAAACGTTGCTTCCTTAGGGTCACAAAATATGCATTCATTCCTGCATTGATTTTTTAAAATTGAAAATCGAGTACCAAACTCGACACTTTGATTTTAGAACTGGTTTATTTACTTTTAACTCATCTAGAAAAAAGGGAGGCTAATATTGACGAAGTGGGTGCTCATTGTGAAAAAAGGTTTGGGATAAATGTAAAGGGAGGACTAAAGAGTCATAGGGACAACGTGAGAAGAAAATTTCCCCACGAAAAGTTGAAAAAAAAGACTTTCCTTAATTTTCGACCCTTGAAAGCGGAAAGAAGTTTGCCAATAAACTTTGACCCCGTTAAAATGTGAAAAATTACCTCTCAGTAAAAGAGGAAAAAAATATGTCCACCCCAATTTTGCTCACATAAAGCGGAGAAGAAATGACTCACTCAATTTCGACCACTTATATTGGACCAACCCCCATTCCGAACCCTAAAAGTAAGAAAAAATTACCCCTCAATTTCGACCTGTAAAATAAAAAATGGAAGTCCTGCATTAATTATTTCCCAAAAATTTCCTCACTCAATTTGCTCCTCTAAAAGTAAAAAAAAAAATTCTCCTCAACTTTGGCCCATGAAAATAGAAATGAAAATCCTCTTGAGTTTCGACCATTAAAAGTGAAAAAAACCCATCAAAGTGAAAAATCTTCCCCTCGATTTTGACTTCAAAATGTGATCCACTCCCCCAACACTAATTTTTTTTAAAAAATCCATGTAATTAGGTTCCTGATAGTGAATTTGACTCGATTTTGACACCTAAAAGTGGAAGAAAATTCACCCCTAAAAGTGGAAAAATATTCCCTTTGATCAAAAAAAGAAAAAATCCCTTGCATTTTCCCTAAAAGTGGGGGAAATATCTTTCAATTTGGCCTCTAATAATGGAAAAAAAAAGAAATTCCTCCTCCATTTTCACTCCTAAAAGAGGAAAGAAGGAATTCCCCTTCGATTATGAACCTTAAAAGTCGAAAAAAAATAACCTACCCTCGATTTTGACCGATATCAGTTGAAAATAGTGGTAGTAAAAAATAATAAATAATACGTACTACGAATGGAACAATTCTTTCTCATGATTTGTGAATTGAACTCACCATTGACAAAAATAATTAATTCAAATTCATCATTATTAGTGACACCAGTTGAATTATTGATGAAGTGAGAGGTACAATGTCTGTGTTCATTTCTCTCTCTCTTTCTCTTTGCTTCTCTGCTTCCGCTGAGCTTTACCATTTTCTCTTTCTTTTGCTTTCTTTTTTTCGCTTTGTTTCTTTCTCTCTTGTCCGTCGTGTTTCTTACACTTTCTTTCTCAGCCTTTCCTTTTTGACCCGTTAAGTGCTAAAAAACCTTCGAAAAAGTGAAAGGAAAAAGAGAAATAAGAAAAATCTTCCCCTCCGAATTCGACCACTAGGAAAGGAAAAAATTAAATTTTTCCCCATATTTTACCCCCTAAAAGAGAAAAATGAATGTCCATTATTTATTTCGTCCCCTAAAAGTGAAGAATAAAAGTTCTCTCCATGTTATCACCATAACCTCTGATTCAAAAATTTTGTATCTTAACCGTACAGCATCAACACATGCACTAATCAAAACACCACTATTCAAGGTGTCTATGTACTGAACATCGTAATAAGTTAAAAAATGTTTTTGTTTCTTTCTTAATAAAAAAAGCATTCTACGACACATTTTTATCTCTGATGATTGAATTGAGGAAAAAAATTAGAAATATTCTTTTATTACATCATCAAAAAAGTATTTTACTATTGATGAATAACCGTGTAAATAGACCCCCAACCCCATTATTTGAACCCACCTTCTAAAACATATTTTCGGGGTGATTTCAAAAACTAATTTGCTAAAAACACTGCCGAAGATCAAATCCGTAGCCACTCAAAATTTATTGAATTTAAATCAAATATTTTTGTGGTAAGCGAGTACATACATACAAACACACAGACAGGCAGACTTTTAGCGAATTATAATGAGACAATCTCTTAATTTTTAATGACGTAATGAAAGAACATTTTTATTCTTTTTTTTCTAAATCAATTCTCAGAATCAAAATTCAGCGTAAGGTTGTGTTCTTTATTTAAGAAGGTAAGACATTTTAAACATACCACGCTGTTTATTGGTTGTACATAAGTACTTTGAATAGTGCCATTTATTAGTGCTTGTTTTAATGTACAATTTACGATTTAACTATATTTCACTTTATTCATTGATAAATCATTTTTCCAAAACAGGACATTTAGAGATTGGGGGATATGTAGACTATATGGATGGAATTAATATTTTTTACTTTTAGGGGTCAGAATCAAGAGGGAATTTTTACTTTTTACATTTAGGGATGGAAATTAATAAAAAAAATTTCTTTTTTTCAAGGGTTAAATATGAGAGATTTTTCTCACTTTTAGGGGACAGAATCAGTCCTCTTTTTTTCATATCTAAAATTCAAAATTGAGAGGAATATTATTTTTTAATTTCAGAGGTCGAAGTTGAGAACATTTTATTTCAATTCTAGGTGTCAAAATCAAGTGGAAACATTTTTTCTCGTGGATCGGGATCAAAATCAAAGATCAAAATTTTCACTTTCACGGATGAAAATCGAGGACAAAATAATTTCACATTTTCAAGGATTGAAATCGCGAGGGAACTCCCCCACCCCCACTTTTAGGGTCAAACTTGGGAAGGTATTTTTATTTTCATTCCAAGTGGTCAAAATCCAGGGAGAACTTTTTTAAAAACTTTTTCCCGGGGTCAAACGATTTTTCCACTTTTTAGGGATCAAAATCGAAGGGTGAACTTTTTTTTCTCTTTCATTAGTCGAAATCAAAGTGGAACTTCCCCCTCTTTTTAACATTAAACCCTCTCCTTTTTGGACATTATTTCCAACTTTCATAAGAAACTCGAACGCCCTTTTTTAATATTTACCCCATTATCGAACTTTAGCCTCCCTTATTAACATTACCATCATTTCAACATTAGTCCCCTTTTTCTTAACATTACGTCCCTCTTTTTGACATCATACCCCTCCTTTTAAACTTATTATCTTTTAACATCAGCCCCTCTTCGTTGTACATTAGCCCCATCTATTTGGAGATTAGCCCTACTTTTTTCTAACATTAACGCTCACTTTAAAAAAAAAAAATTTAGCTCCCGTATGGCCCCTTGTTTAAAATATTAACCCCTCTCTCCCCCTTTTCACATTGGCCCAAACCATTTTTTCCATATTAGTTGAATACCCTTTTTATATCAGTCTCTCTTTCAACATTACCCACCACTTTTTCTAACAGTGTAACGAAAGAGAGATATTGAAACAGTTTTAAAAAAAAATTTGAATTATACTCATTCCCACCCATCTATCTTTCTACTTCTTTTTTCTTCTATGTTTCGCCGCAAAATGGATTACGATGTTTTCAACTCGGAGTTGGTCAAGAAGGTATTCAGGTACTATAATTCAAACACAGCCATGTTGATAGATTTTGTGGGTCATACGCAAAACAACCGACAGTGGTGGTGGAAATATATATGGACACACATAATTACACCCAAATCTTCTCTGATTGAGATATTTTCGTTTATTATTTTAATACATTTATGTATTCTCTCATGCTTGTCCACAAAATATTCTCAATGTTCTCAATGTCATTTCATGGAAGAGTGGTAAGAAAGAATCGATTTCGGCGCGGATGCAAAAAAAATTATAGTTACTTCCCTTGATTCGTAGGCATATATGAACTGATTTTCATTTAGTTTTAACTGACTAAGACGTTTGCAGGTGCTTTCATAGTATAATCTAGTTTCAACGTGTACTTTCTAGAATCCGATAGATACAAAGTATGTCATTTCCTGTTTTCTTTGTTTTTCTTCTTTCATATGTGTTTGATAATTGTTTGCCCGCTTACTGAGAGCAATCTCTCAATATTTGATAGCAGCAGAAAAGTTTTTCTCTAGGTGTATGGAACACACACACATACACACACATGCATATATATATATATATATATATATATATATATATATATATATATATATATATACATATATATATATAGTCCCCAGCTAACAATAAGGTTTGCAAATAAAATCGTAATTTGGAAATTTGTTTAGTCGAATACATTTTTGAATTTATTCTAATGACTGAAGTTCCTGTTCTAAAATATTTTCTCTCAAATAAACACTGAAACATGGCAATTGCTTTACCGAAGCAAACGATATGAAATAAGCTAAGAGTGGGTATCGATTAAGGCTCATACATTTCGATAAGATTTTGGCATCTCTTACGTGTCCATGAACGCCCAAGACTCAGAACTGAAATTAAAAAAAATATTTATACAAATATAACGGGACCCCAGGGATCTCATAGGCTACATAAAGTACGATTTCCCTTATATTGTTGAAAAGAAGAAACGGTTAAAAGCAAAAGCTCTTTTATTTCATGACTCTTCTCGACTGCTGCCAACAAAACGTTAATTCAGATCGTGTGTTTGAAATTGAAAATCGAACTATCCATGGAAGTATTTATCTACTATTTTGCCTTTCTCCGACGAATAACATGAAACCACGTAAAAACTTAGTGAGTCAAAATGATGTACATACTTGTTCATGTCTCTACATTTATGTATAGAGTTATTTTCGTTGGAAGTTTTCAGTTTTGATTTGTGTCTTGTAATTGTTATATGTATTCTCGAAGTTGTTTACTGTATGGAATATATTTGTTTTATATTTATTTTAAACTTTAAAATGGAATTGTTGTTGTTGTTGTTGTTCTTCTTCTTCTTCTTGTTCTTCTTGTTCTTCTTGTTGTTCTTCTTCTTATCATTATTATTATGATTATTATGTTGTTGTTGTTGATGATGATGATGTTTTTTTATCTTGATGTCTAGTAGTATTCCTTGCACACTGAGTTCCAGCTAGAAACTTGTGACAGGCGACGATGTCATGACTTGGTAGGCACTGGTGTATATATATATATATATATATATATATATATATATATATATATATATATATATATATATATATATATATATATATATATATATATATATATATACAAAAGAGGTGGTCAAAACAAGAGGCTACACAAGGAACTGTACCAAGTTGTATAAAAGAAAATATCTACATAGACGAAGGATATGGGCGGTGCCTGTGGGGACAAAATTCTACATCTCATAGTTGCTTGGGTTTCGTGGTATTCTCTCTAGATATTCCTCGACTCCTTTTTATGCTTTTATAACAAGTTGTTTCAGTCTTGAGTTGCCACATTCTTGTGATCTCACTTCTATTCTCAGTGTTTCTTATCGCTTTGTTATAATTTTTACATTTTTTTGCAACTTTATTTACAGATTGTCTAAGGGCTTGTGGGTTTATTGTGGTTGTGGAGGAGTTTGGTGTTCCATAGTGTCATGCTATGAGGAAATCAATTATATTGGGTGCGATACATCTAAGGCTTTTAGTATCCAAGTATGTGGTGCAATATCAAATACCTCTTGGTAATCTATCCAAATTATTATTATTATTATTATTATTATTATTATTATTATTATTATTATTATTATTATTATTATTATTATTATTATAATCATCATCATCATTATTATTATTGTTGTTGTTGTTGTTATTATTATTATTATTATTATTATTATTATTATTATCATTATTATTATTATTATTATTATTTCCAAATACTTAGTGAAAAAGCCAGCGATTTGGAAGTTTCCAAGAGAGAACTGAATAACGCCACTGAGATGTTATACTATCACGCAGTCCTCTTGATAACGTCGAACCTCATTTGTTAAAAGATATATTTAAATCCGATCTGACGAGGCCTTTGATAATGAAATGCATTACCGAAAATGAAAAATATATGAAAAAAATGTATGTATGTATATATTACCCATGCTTGGATAAGAAATTTGAAATGTTCACCTTTGCCTATAAAACAAAAAAATTGCAGAATTATCAAATAGTAAAAATTAAGTTGCATTAAAGTGCTGGAAACATTTCTATTAAGAAGCACAATTTAACACCCCATATACAGGTAAACATAAGATAATCACCATAGCTATCTTATTCTCCCAGTAATTATTAACAACAGTAGTTGCAGCATTAATATTAACATTAAAATTATTATTATTTTATACCTCGAGCCTCTTTAAAAACAATCCAACCACCATACACAATTATTTTGGATGTATAGAAACATAAAAAACCTAAGATGATTA